>JASANF010019538.1:0-33813 GCA_030248245.1 Trissonchulus sp. WLG1_4
AGTCTGCATTCCAAAAATATTGGACTTAAGTGGACTTAATTAAGTCCGCTGCAAATTTAAGTCCACTTAAGTCCGACTTAACTGGACTTAAACTTGCAGCGGACTTAATTAAGTCCACTTAAGGGGGTAATTGCGTTTTTAGGTGTTTTTTTAAAAAGCCATAGCTCAGCGTTTACAGATTCAAATCACAAGCGGTCTTTTGCATTAGGTAGAACAATATCTTTCCTAAATGTATGCCATGCCTTGAAATTTAACCTGTGATATTCTTTCCGGTATAAGCGACTAAAGAAAGGTCCTTTCCAAAATATTAAAATTTTTTACAAAAAGTTCGCGCCACAGCTCTGAATCATACGATTACCTGTTGAGGCTGAAAGTTGGTAAGTTTGCTGACATGTTTAAAATCCCCAGGCATGTCCCCCACTTTTTTAATAACTAGTCAATTTTCTGAGAAAATAGCTGAAAAGCAAACGCACCGAAAATGTAAGATATTTTCTTGTAATTAAAACCCTCTAAAAATGTCCACAGGTGAAATTTCAAAAAAGTGAGAGACATGCCTGGGGATTTTGACCCTTACAATACTGTCCCAAAAATTTATGCTCAGGCGTCACTTATAACTTGAGTACTGGTGGCGCAAAGTTTACATAGAAATCACAAAAACCTCGAAAACGCAACTACCACCTTAAATCCGGTCTTTTTGGAATGCGTTTAAGTCCACATAAGTCCGCTGGTTTAAGTCCAGTTAAGTCAAGTCCAGTTAAGTCCATTTTAGAAAAAGGCCCTAGGTAAAATTTTGTACCAGGGTGTATTTTAAGGTGCTGAACAAAAATTTTGGGTCAATTTTTATCAAATTTTAACCTTGGATCTAATTCACCAGCTCAAACTACCCACTTTTGAGACAATGTTTTAAAATGGGGCATGGTACCCTGGGTTGAGGTACTGATGTGTAGGGGGTCAAAAATTGGACCTTCAGATTTGTGTTTATAATTCACCCCAGGCTTGATATAGATAGCATAAATTGCTATCTCACGTACATACATAGGTAGCTTAGTGTGACAGCGGCGGTCAACTTTAATATGAAGATCCTAAAATTAATTTGTGCTTCAATTGTAAAAAAAGTTGGTGTCAAGCGTCAGACGCTGAAACTGAAAGCTATCTTTTACTGTAGATGGGGTGTAAGCGTGTAACCCACCAATTAAATCAATAAACTTAAGTCTCAGCTTAGGCCTTTACAAACAATTTTAATTGCACTATTCTTCACAAAGTTGCAGCGCACTTGAATCAAATTATAATATCAAGCCTGAGCTAAGTGCAGTCCCCCGCCGTCAGTTTCTTGTTCCCGCTCACAGCACTTGCTTTTAATACATTCATATTAAACTGAAGACATATTAAACTCGCTAGTTGCCGTGAAGACCAGTTGCTCAACCGGGCTTTGTTTGTGACTTTCATTATGTTTGTATAATTCATTTGATTGGTTCGAGGCTGAAGCTCCAACCGGTCCGCTTGGGGGGAGGGGGGGAGGGGGGTGGCGGGCCGCGGGCCGCAGTGCAGCCACGCCGTCTGATATATCGTCGATCTGTAGTTCAAAACTGTCGGGAAAATATTAAATGTGTTCACGGATAAATTAGCGGCAATGTTAAACTTTGTACAAGTTTGTATGTGTCAAAAGCCTAAATTTACTTGGAAAGTTTGCATCAATATCCTGCTTGTTCAAAAGATAATAGTCGCAGCATGCCCGCAGCGGCCAAAAGAGTGTTATACTCCTGATATTAACTATTGATATTATTGATGGTAATATAGGTCTTTAAGAGTTTACGTTAATTATTAAAATTAAAATTGTAAAAATGTATTGTCATAAAATTGTATAGATTGTAAAATTTAGTTGAGGCGTCGCTGAGCTACGCCGTTTCCATTATCAACCAAATTTTGCAAAATTTTAATTTTGATGCCGTCATAAATTTTGCTGAAATGCTCCCAGACGTTTCAAGATTTGCGACGTGTGCGCTGTTTTTTTGCACTTGAGCAAAAAATTAAATAAGAAAGAGGAGCAAAATTGCAGCAATTAGAATTTTTGAAAGTTACTCAGAGCGCACCTTTCAAAACACGCTGGTAAAGCTGAAAATGTAAGCAAAGCGCCGCTTCAATCAGCAGAAGTTAATAATTTGTTTATTAATTTGTTTAATCAACTCAGCAAATAAATAAACAAGCTTGTTCTAGATAATGAAACAATTTGGAGGAATCATTATAGCCAGCCATTTATGCAAGATATGGTTGATATTTTGAGTGGACATAAAGCGAAACTACCTGAAATGCAGGACTCTATTGCTATAGCTGAAGCAGTCACGCTGAAGGACGCATACACTGCCATGTCATTGCTGGTAAGTTTTTGGTACGTTTAGTTGCGGCTAAACACGTTTAGTCTTGACCAACTGCATTCAGGTATGTAGGTGGAAATTCTAACTAGTTTTAAGATGGTAGCAGAATTTGTGCACCACCCTGTGCTCGACCACCTTATGGGCAGATATAAAAAAAAAGATGGTAGCATTGCGAAAACAGTCAATTTTGTCTGTCACTGAAGTTAAAACTTGTTGCGAAAGTGTACTTTGCATGTCTGTAAACTTCTTTAGTCAAATGGTAATTTTACAATCTGGATCAATCTGATATTTACCTATACTTTATGTACATGTTCCTATTGTGCGTCTCTGTTATTTAGGTCCTATAATAAGTTTTTAGGGCAACAAAATGCTAAAAAACAAGAAAAACAGCATTACTGGCCACGTTACATATGCTGCTGCACATGAGATTACGGTAGCTAAAAGCTGCTGCAATCTAACTGGCAGTTGGATTTGATAAAAGGTCCCAATTGGGTACCTGTCCCGTTTGGGTACCTGTGTCCAGTTTAGGTGCCTGGGTCCCGTTTGGGTACCCCTATCAGCCGATCAGATACGTTGGCTTCCCATTTGGGTACCTGGGTTACCTTTTGGTACCTGGAGGGCCCGTTCGGCTACCTGCAGGGCCCTTTTGAATATCAGATAGCCATTTTGAGTTCCTTTTTGGCCGCTATTGTGCAACGCATCTACCACACTGCCAAACTGGCCGAAGAAAAGAGGGTCATACTCTTCCCATTATGTACTCTTGATGGTACTGATTTTTAATAAAACTAAACTTACTCGATGTTATAACGTGTTTGTTAAATCGGTTGGCGGTAATAGAATACACACTGAGTTTTCAGTTCGATTTCTATTTTTTTATTTAAATTAATATTCGAAATATAGTTAATCTGCTCCTGCTGCGTGTAACCCTGCAACTGTAGTTTGTGTTTCACTTTCGTTTCAGCATAAGAACAATATTATTTTTGAATTATTCATAAAAGTTATTGAACGACAACTCAAGATAAAAGATACGCCTATGTTTGGATCAATATCATACCCGAACTTGGTATTTTCATGCTATCTCGGGTCAACCAGCTGTAAAAATGTGTAAGCAACTATAGATGTAATACTGTGCACATAAGGTGCAGTAGTGCCGATATAAATCGAACAGATCAGGCTGCTAGTCGTGATGGTATACAGCCGTCATGATATATGTAACTAATCCCTTGTCCCAATTCCAGATATAAACAAGCAGTTTTGGTGAAGAGTATTTATTTTTTCACAGGACAGGATGTATTAATTTACCGTGTGTATAATTATTTAGTATACAGTACAGCTCAAACATCATATGATTCCGGAGTCAGCGTCACTGACTTTATTTTGCAGTCAGTGACTGCAGTCAACCTATTGACGTCACAGGTCCAATGTTACTTCCGGTAGTTTTGATTTTCATTAACTGACTCCGGAGTCAGAGTCAGTGACTGCGGAATCAGCATCACCTTAGTCATCACTAACACAAAATATGCTACAATCATACCTACACATTTATTTATATCCGCATCCACATGTAAGCCATCTGAAAAGTGGTGATGACTAATGTGATGCTGATTTCGCAGTCACTGACTCCGACTCCGGAGTCAGTTCATGAATATCAAAACTTCCGGAAGTAAGTTGGACCTGTGACGTCAATAGTTTGACTGCAGTCATGGACTGCAAAATGAAGTCAGTGACGCTGACTCCGGAATCATATGATGTTAATTTTGAGCTGTACTGTATATTACTTTACAGTATCTGTAAAATATAGCGGAGCGTCTACCATGATTGTTTGTTCCCATTTTTTTGGCCAAACCCGATTCGACGCCAAAGAAAATTCCGACCCAAATCTACGTGGCTGACCCTAACCGACTTCTTGTGAAGCCAGTGTTGAAATTTTGTGACCATGAACATCAGCTTGGCACACCGACTTTTTAGAATAGTGATTAACTAAATTTATTAAACACATTTTAAGAAGCATAACGCACTTTTAGCTAAAATAATCTAAGAGCTGACAACAATGCTTATGATTCCACATATTAACTGTTAAGAACGCGTGCCCTTGAGTTAAAGTAAAACTCCAGGTTTCGTGATTAAGGGTCGATTCATACTTAAACTTAGACAGCCAACGTTTTGGATTAAAAACAGCTTAACCACTTCGCGTTACATTATTGTTAAAAGCTGGCATATAGTAATGGAAAGCTCTACACGCTCAACAAGATTGAGCCTTAATATTATATTCTATTAATATATAATTATATAATACATTATATAATATATTTCGTTTTCAAGAATTTATGTTTACTGTCGCTTAACCTAATAAAAAGTAAATGAATAAATTTCTTAAAAAAATGGACCCTGCAAGAATAATATTCACTTCATGCTGACAAAATATGAATAAAAACAAAACAACAAAAACAGCAAGCATAGGCTATCATATCAATGTTATTTTGTAACAGTTTCGTGCAATATGATATATTTGACAGGGTCACTATCAATTCTTTTTATGACGGGAATCAAGGATTTTGCTACACCCATGAAACACGGTCGATTGTAGCTGCAGGAGAACCTTATGGTAGTTTTTACGCGGCGGCCTCAGCCGCCGCGTATATACTATATTACAAAAGCTCGATTTGCATGTATCTCCTTCTCCCTGTGTTACTTGCGTTGTGAAAAAAGGCAGGTCCTAAAAATACATTGTCTGTGTGTGCGTGTGTGTTCACTGTGTGTGTTAATCTTGCATCTCAGCGTATAGTGTTGTAATACGTGTATTGCTCATCATGATCGCATGTCAGTCAGGTGCTGACTGCTGAAAAATTTTGCACACAGTGGGCAGTAATGACAAAACCTGTCGCACCAATGCTGCCTAGTTTGTTTATCAGAGCGTTGGTACCAGAACACTTAAGGTGGCGCTCTGAATAACCGACTTTGGGCGATAAAATTTTTCACGTAAGTTTTCGTTAATTGACTCGAGAAGAAAAGTTGTTGCAAATTAAATTAGCTTTCATTTTATGTATATAACGTCAAGTTTTGTTCAACTTGAAATTTTAACCTATTTTTCAATGGGAAAAAATCTTTAAATTGATATACCAAAAAATTCTATATGGCTTTTGATGCTTTTTGAAACAGTTCTTTGTAGCAAATTGCTAGTTGCAACTTTTCAAAAAGTCGTTTGTGTAGGCAAACCTTTCTAAAAAAATTTCCAAAATACGTTGACCAACATTGACAAAAATACACTATATTTCAAACTAATTTCTCGTTAGCTACTTCTTGGCTTCTGAAACTTTTCTCAACGGATTTTAGTACAGAAAAATTAGCTCTATTTTTTGGAAAATACGTATGTGTAGGCAAACTTCAGGTTTCTGAAAATGGGCTATAGCGTACATTTTTTTAAGATTACTGTCAGCTGCGAAAACCGATTTGCTTGAAACTTTGCAGACTGTTAGTGCAGATGTATATCGAGGCGCCGAACTTCTTGAATTGTAATTATTATGATTTGGCTCAATATGATAGGCTTTTTAAAACGTCACTTTAGATAGAAATTAAGATAACTAAAAATTAATCGCAAATAACAAAAATTCAACAAAAATGACACCTCGGCAAGATAATTGTCTTTAATTTAAGCTATAGATTATTAAATTTAGTCGAGGCACCATTGAGCCACGTCATTTCAAAAATTAGTAGTTTTTCAAAATTTCTATTTTGATGCAGTCATAAAATATGTTGAAATGTTCTGAGACTCATCAAACTTTGCAAAAATGCATACCTGGTGTTCATCTTGATTGCACTTAAACAAAAAAGTTTGTATTAGCAAGAAACAAAAAATTATAGCAATTTGATTTATTGGAAGTTACTCAGAGCGCCCCCTTAAGGGCACAGCCTCAGAGGCCATAGTTTGGCACGCTATGCTATTATGCATGTTGCTGTGTTATGACAACACTGGCATCGGCTAAGTTAATTCACCAGCTGACATTTGACATTACTGGCAAAGGCAATGTACAAAACACGCAGTATTTTGTACACGGTTTTAACTTTTTTTGGCGGTTTTTGGCGTGTTTTTGATACTATTGTTTTGTACGGTTTTGTTGTTTGTCGGATACGATTGTTTTTGTTTTTTACGGTTTGTACGAAGTTTTCAACTTAATTTTCGTATCGAAAAACTGTCAAGGTTCTGAAAGCAAGATGCAGCTTAACATGTTAAAAATTTTGGTCTAAAAACTTTTGGTGCCGCGTTTTATATTCGAAGAATATCCTCAGCATTTACCAAAGCATGTCGTAACCAACTCTATCGAAAATTAGTTAAACTTTACTCGCAAGACGTGCTTGTTTGAAATTAAAATATAATATTGAGAGTTTTACGTTTGTAAAAAACAAAAGTATACAAAGGGGGAGGCGGATGGCATGGCGCTGGCGGCCTAAACCGGCCAGTGGGGAGTGTGCAAAAGTGATCTGTAGTCTGTGGTATGTTGATGGGAGGGGTCTGTTACTCGCAGCTTATATCTATATGATGAGGGGGTTTGCTAGTGTGTCTTCTACAATCAAGCACTAATAGTTTGTTATTCTGTTGGTGATACATAAAAATGAAACTACCTAAAAGCTTTGCTTTGTTACGTTTTAAAATTGTCTTTTCAGGCTTAAAATTACAGTTGAATGCAACGGTTCAGTCCTCTGGCCACAACCTCCTAGCCACAACTCCTGGAATCAAAGTGATACTGCATCACGCACAAAAAAAACCTTTACCGCTTACAGAAGGGCACACAATTTCTAAAGGAACCCACTCATACTTTGAAACTACCTATGTACGTTTTTGCTGATTTGCTTCACAAATCAATATTTGTTCTTCCGATTACTGTATCATTATTGCATCTTAATTAGTAAGTGTTCTGTTCAACAACAGTAGCGACACTAATGAACCCATGTAGCATGTATGTAGTAATGTAAACATTTCAGTTTTCTATGTACGTCTCATATATGGTTTTACAGCACACTTTTTTCTTCTTGATGTGTTTTGCGGTCGAACACTAGTGTTAAGTTTGTTGGTTGTCGCCTTGTGGCTTCAGGTAGATTCCCTAGGTCCCAGACCGACGTGTGACTCCTCTGGCCGGAAGGAAGGCTCTACGTCGCTCACTAAGCCTAGAAAGTACCGAACCTTAAAATGCGCTAAATTTGTCGCTAAAAACACGAGGATAACTACGGTGGTGGCGTAGATATTGGTTTATTAAATCAAATATGACATCCGGGGCAGGTACAGCAAAGAAGGGGCCAAATGGGAACACAAGGCCGCAGCCGAACAAAACGCAACCGACCGTCGTAGAAGTTCGTAACAAAAATTGTGCCGCCTTTGAGCCAAGCACTTAACGTCAATTTGTTAAATGTGAATCCGTTGAACATTTGTTATTATAAAAACTTCGTTAGACATAATTTCGACTATTGATAACACACCATGCACACTAACCACATTTCTTAGACATAGTTCACATCCCTCCATCTCCGATAAAGTTCGGCCCGACGTGAGGTTTTTCTGATAAGTATATGAAATAAGGGGAAAAAAGAGTCGAAGTTAGGGAAAACTCAACCCACACTTATTCTAGAGAAAGGATCTGCATTTATACATAACTAGTAATTATATTGACCAAAACAACTTGAATTATCTCCATTTATTCAAAATTATCGTTTTACACGGAGTCCAAAATGAAACACTTTGTAAATCTTGGGCAAGAGTGACATACTTACGACACTGTAATATTAAAATTCAGATTAATAATTAGTTAACTCAGCGTCAGAAGAAACAAAACAACCGTTAATTGAACAAGCCCAATCTGCGGCAAAACATTCAGTAAGTATGAAGCAGAAAGTTTGAGGTAAACTGACCAGAGGTCAGCTAAAGCCTGTTGTGCAGCGATATTTACCTTTCCTACGGTGCATTGCACCAAATCGAATAGACTAAAAAGCTAAATCGATTTAGCTCAGGCTTAAATTCCTTAAATCGGTTTAAGTCCGCTGCACCAATGGCTCAGTTAGCGTATAAGAGGTAATTAAATCAGGGTTGTCGCAACAGCCCCCAACCCTAGAATAGGAGATTATTAAATTAAATATTATAAACTGAGGTGTGGCTCCGATTCAGTTGACATTCTACTCAATCTATTCAACTTAAAATTATCTTCAACTCAGACTTAAGTATCCGATTTTGTGTGGTTGTTATCCACCTATATTCAAAAAAACAGTTGATAGCCAGACAGAGCATCTGAAATACGGACTTCATGATTTATGATTTAATAGGGTGGCTTGTCAGCTGATTTACATACTAGTTGCATAATACTCCCACAATATTTACATTATGCCAGGCAAAGTTTGTCATCAGGCAGTTTGGTTTCACATCCAATCACAGTAGGCACTAGGGTTGTTTTGATGCGACCCATTTTCAATTGATTTGATTTGATTTCATGTGGGCTTTTCGAAAATCAATTAATTTGATTTGATTTGATGTGGGCTTCTCAAAAATCAATTGATTTGATTTGATTTGATGTGGGCTTTTTAAAAATTAATTGATTTGATTTAATTTGATGTGTGCCTCTCAAAAATCAATTGATTTGATTTGATGTATGCTTCTCAAAAATCAATTGATTTGATTTGATTTGATGTGGGCTTCTCAAAAATCAATTGATTTGATTTGATTTGATGTTCAAATACTTTTGATGTGATGCGGTTTTGATGTGACTACAGTCAGTTAAAAAATTAATTGTATGTGATACTATGTAGCCTAATGTCAACGGGATGCTATCGAAGGTGAAATTTTTTTGTTTTTTGATTAGTTTCACATTTTTACAACGTAGACGTAGAACAGGTCAAGGGGCATCGTGGATGTAAACAAGCCTTTCTGCTGAGGAGAGAAACTGTTATGATATAAACTGAGGTCTGAGTGTCGATGGCTTAATGTATATTCCATACTCATTGACAAAATAATATTTAATTCCCAATTTCAGCACTAAATAGCTATAGTTTTATGGGCCGGGCCCGGGCCGCCACACGTATGACCCGTGAGGCGGGTTCGAGCCTAGCCGTTGGTCTTGGACCGGGCCCGCGTATAACAGCCCGCCACCGGGGCCGTGGGTGCGTTCTGTGGGCAGAATAAGCCATGCATAGCAATCTATTTGCATCTATTTGCAAATTTTGCGAGCAGGGCCACAACTAATAACCCACAGGCCGACCGAAATATATTGACTATAATATACGCCGCTCTTGAAGGGGCCACGTAATACACAGGTGATTATTCACATGCCGACAATACAACTGTGCAATTTATATAATAAAACTATATAATAGTAAGTGTACCCTATATGATTACGCATTGTCGCGTCCTTAAGCTGAGACTAGATTTTTGCAAATTAGAAATAAATTTTTCACGCTGCATCAAAACTACATCAAAACTGCATCAAACCTAGATTAAAACTGCATCAAAACTGCATCAGAACCCAAGTAATTTTTTCAGTTTTGATTTGATTTGATGTTGAGTTCTCAAAAATCACTTGATTTGATTTGATTTGATGTGGACCCTCTCAAAAACCGATTGATTTGATTTGATTTGATGCGGGCTTCTTGAAAATCAATTGATTTGATTTGATTTAATTTGGACCTTTTGAAAATCGATTGCTTTGATTTGATTTGGACCTTTTGAAAATCGATTGATTTGATTTGATGCATCAAAAATCAAAACTGCATCAACACTAGTTTTGATTTGATGCAGTTTCCACATCAAAAGAACCCTAGAAGGCACATACGAAGGATGTATATACTGGTCTACATAGTATGTTCCGCTGTAAAGGAAATGTATTACGGCTATGTAGTTGGATTTTTTATGTAATTAAAATATAAAATCAAGACAGTGACACTTTTCGTCGTATTTGCATGCACACACGGCGTGCGCAGACATTTTGGCGAGATCAACCTTTTGTCAGTTAATATTTCCAAATAATAGTCAAGTCAGAGCAATGTGACGCACGCGCGATATATGAACGCACTGCAAAAGCTATCGCTGATTTCTATGTATCTTCTGTGCTAGGCAATGTTGTGACGCACGCACAATTAATCCAAACTGTATAGTAAACAAACAAACACGCTTAGCCACACTCCATACTATCCGCCAAAATCAAAATTAAAGACCTGTTGTTCTGTGGCACAACAGGAAAAACACCTGTGACATTTTGTAGGTGGAGGAAACAATGCTGGGTCGACCTTATGGTAACTGTAGTCAGGACCCAACACGGGAAACAGTCTACTATTACGACAAAAAGTCATATTCTCGTGATGTATGTTGATTATTCTTTACTTCATACATACCCTCTATCGATTAAACTGACAGTTCTGATTTTAATTGCTTAATATTGCTGTTTTGTTTAACATTTTCGGGGCCTTTTCAGGTCGAATTTGAATCAAACTACTCATTTTAGCAAATAACGTAGACACATGTTTTTAGAATTCTTTACTGAATACTTGAACGCGTAAAACGGATTGACTTAGTGCCATAAATTAATATTAACTGGGTTAGATTAACCAGATAGCCTCATAACTTGATACTCAAGACATACATAACACATAATGAAGTATAATTTAAATTTATGAAATTTCACGAGTGAATGCTACAGAGAAAGAAATGTTATGAGAAAATTTCATTCCACAAAGTTTTAGCAACTTTCGTCAGTCCCACGTTGAGTTACCGGAGGTATGTTATCTAGTTAATCTAAATCACTTAAGGTAGCGCTCAGCAACAAATCTCATGTTTGGCGCTCAGCTCATGCAATAAATAGCAATACCATTTTAATTGTACATCAAAGAGACATCAAAAAAACCTATTTACAATACAGTTCAGCACTTTAATGTGAATGTGTCAAATTTTATGACCATGTCGAATTTCCTATTCACACTAATTTTGTTTTTGACCTAGCTCAGCGAAACTTCAACCGATTTTGATGATCTTGGTATCAATAGAAAGATCTCTCAAAAATCTAGACGTGATTGATCTTCGATTTTTCATTTTTATTTTTGATTTTGCAAAAAATCTATTTTTCAAAAATTAGTCTTGTTTGAGCGACTACAAAAAGAGCTGCGGGCCAAAATTTGAAAATCGAAAAACTTTCACGTCTGCATTTATATTCTTTCTTTCTTTGTGCAAATTTTCAACTCAATCGCAAACGGCAGCTGGGACCCAGGTCCAAAAAGAGTAGTCGATTTCGATACGCAAAAATTTAAGGTTTGCCCACACGTTTCACTTTTTCAAAAATTAGACCTTTCCTAGGACTGCATATTTCCGTTGAAAAAGTTACAAAAAGCCATACTCAATTTTTTAAGAAATTAAATCAAAAAATTGACATTTTCGAAGATTTATCAGCTTTGTAGGTTTTTCATTTTGGATTTGCTATTTTCACGGATAAATAACTCAGCAAAACTTCAACGTATTCTTAAGTTTAATACATCAATTTAAAGCTAAGAAGCCACATATTTCAATGATATGAGTAATCATTTTATATGGAAACAAAAATTTTTTTGCTACGGCTACAAAATTGTCCAAAAAAATTTAAAAAAAATTTTATCACAATATGCACATCAAATAAAAGCTATTTTCATTTTGAACAACTTTCCTTCAAGACATTATGGTCAAAAATGCCGCTGAAAAAAATTAAACGCCAAAGTCGGTTCCCCTGAGCGCCACCTTAATATAATTATGAAAAAAAAAAGAAAACTGTAATTAGAGCAAGTCAACTGAGCAATAATTTGGGTTTATGCAATTGCTCATTAGTTAACTAGTTAAAGTGATGTACTAGTACTATGTAATGTGTGACCAAAAAATACTGGAACCTGAGACTAAAAGAAATACACGATTTCATTACGAAAAGAACTATATGCAAGCAGGAAGAGCACAAGGACTAGTAACCAGAATTACACCGACTCTTTTGTCTCAGGGTTCAGCAATTTCTGGTCAGAATTTAGTTGAGTTATAGTTATTATACTATACTTGACCTTACTTATGAATACAAAAAGTTGGACACAAGTCAATGTCTCGTTGCTTGTTATGGTTTTTTTGATTAAGTCTAATTATTTTTTCCTTAAGTATCATTCCATGACAAGTGACAAGTGCGGTATTTTAAAAAAATACTATAAAACGCTGGGTTTTCAGGCATGCTATTTATCATGTTATCAAAAGTATATGATAGACACATGTGGTTACTATGATGAACGGATTCCTCTTCCAAGCAACAAAGAAGTTTTCCCATGCTTGCAATATAAAAATAAGTGTACGTTTTGTGATTTCGTTTTTAAAGTTTTTGTTTACAAATTAATACATACTATCAAGAGTACATAATAGCGTCTCATTCTATATAGAAGAAGAGTGAGACACTCTCCAGCCTGCCTGTGTTCTAGCACAGGCAGATGCGCTGGTCGTTTTCAGGCTACATGTTGACATTCTATGCAACATGTGACTGGCCAATCAGAAGCGAGCTTCTATTCTCTGATTGGCAGACGCCTGTGCACGTGCTCCAATCATAAAACGGGATAGGGATAAAGGTTAATAACTCATCATTTATTCATAGTCTGCTTGTAAAAACATTAAAAAGGTTTGCAAATACCTTTGGGGATATTTTGGCAAACTTTCCGCGAAATTGATTGAGAAACTTTGAAGAAATTCAGAAAAGTTTATATCTCAAAAGTTTCTCAATCAATTTCGCTGAAAGTTTGCCAAAATATCCCCAAAGGTATCTGCAAACATTTTTTAATGTTTTTACAAGCAGACTATGAATAAATAATGAGTTATTAAGCTTTTATCCCTATATTAATGCTTATCAACGCATCAGCGATTATATACTAAAGTGTGTTACGCAGGGAATCTACGCGCTGATTGGCCAGTCACATGTTGCATAGAATGTCAACATGTAGCCTGAAAACGACCAGCGCATCTGCCTGTGCTAGAACACAGGCAGGCTGGAGAGTGTCTCACTCTTCTTCTATATAGAGTGAGAAGCTATTATGTACTCTTGATACTATTTAGGCAAAAAGTTAAACTTTAACTTTAACTTAAGGTGGTAGTTACGTTTTCGAAGTTTTTGCAATAATTCAAAACTTACCTGACCGAACATAATCAAATTTGGCACGGACATTGCGAATGTAAATAGCAATATTTCAGCTAATTTTGACACTGATTTAGACTTTTACCGCTAGTTTATAGCTCATAAACTGGATTTTTTGTGTATTTTTTGAGGACTTACAAAATTGTAAGCAAATTTTTGTGGCTCTTACACTACTCAGAAAAGCCATTCAAAAAAGGTCTAACCCATTTTATTTTAAGAATATTTTCAGCTAAAATATGACATATTTCTGTTAGTCGTTCTAGGCTTGTTACTTTGAAGTTTTTTACCTCAATTCTGACTTCTTATGTCAATATCACAAAATACCAATAACCAAGTGGCACCATAATTTACGTGTATATACATAGTCCCTTGTGCATCTATTATACCCGCAAAATTTGGTTAGTATATGTCACAGCAGCCAAGAGCATTGACAGTTTTAAGTAACCCCTTCAAAAATTGCAAAACGTCTCCTGAAACGTCATTTTTTAAATTTTTGTCCGCCATTTTTTCAACTGGTACGGGTAAACTGTGCTTAATGTAATATTAGCTGACCCCGATGAAACCCTATTTAACTAAATTAAATTTTTTTTAAAAATTCGTCATTTCTGAGCACAATGACTGATTTCAGTTGAAGTAACCAATATCCAGTTCAATTCATAAGAATGCAAAGAAAGCAAACTTGACAGTAGCCGAATAAATTTGCCCTATGCCTTCTTTGAATTGAGTGAAAAGGTTGATTATTTTTTTAATTATAGCCTGCCAAAGTCATAAAAACTGCCGTTTCTTGACTTTTTAGCAAAATTTGAGGCAAAGTTTTGCTCACTGTAAAGTTCTGCTAAATTATTACGTTTAGTTAAGCATACCAGCACTTTCATAACACATTAACGTGCCTTTGGTAGAAATGGCTTGACTGTATGCGGAATTTTTTTACCACAGTGAAGAAATAACGAAATATGGGGGAAAATGCAAAAAAGTGAGCTGATAAGCTTCACCAAAATAGTGAACGTGCACACTATGACTAACATCGACTCTTGAAAAATTGTAAATTTGTAAAAAATAAATGGATTAATAATATGCAAAAGACCGTTTGTAAATTGATTTAGTAATTGCTACAAAATAGAACATTGAAAAAAGCGGCGAAAACGTAACTACCACTTAATGAAATTCAGTGTGCCAAACAAAAGTTTCAAATTTATTGAAAATGGGACGTCAATGCAATGACTGCAGTCAGTGACGCTAAGGCTTAGGACGCTGACTGCAGCAACATAGGTAGTTAATTCTGATCGGTACTGAATTTTCAGGGAACTGTGTTTGGTACGAGGTGGGTCAGTACCACAACGCCTCAGCTCCGTACACCACGTCTTGTAACTGTATGTGGCCCTGCAGGTATTTCCGTTTTGACAAATCTGATTGCTAGCACATTTTTTTATCAAAAGATAAAATAACGTTGTTTTTTTGGATAAATATCAGTAACTTAGAAGATAATGTTCACACCAAAAGTTTGAATTTCAATTTACAAATTCAAATGCTGAAACCTGAAGCCCACGGTAACAGCGTATTTAGGTATTAAGAACGTCATTAAAACAACTGTTTTTAGCAACTCAACTATCTAAACAAACTATACCATAAAGAGTATAAAAACATCATTTTTATCCGCAGGTATGGCTATTTCGACGTAACACGCACGTCTGACTTTTCTACCAGGAAGGTAAGCTAGCGTATCTGTGATGCAGCGGATCTGATGACATTAGACAAACTTTAATCAAAAGTAACATTTTCGTCTTTGTAGTTTTCAGCCTTTGCTTGGAACTCAACCGTAAAATAATCAATATATAAATTCAATGCAAATTGAATTTACAGATATGTAGTAATATGAGCTCGGCAAGAGGGAGATACAGTATGTGATTCAAATCACAGAAAATTGAAAATCAGTTTATTGTTAATTAAAAGAATCAAAGTAATTAATCAGAAAAATATATAGAAAATTGATGTTCTAAGCTTAGAAAATCTTATGCTTGCTTATTTTCACACATTTCAGGCAACTGGTATAGTGAAAAAGTATGTTTTTATGTTATTTATCTTTAAATGAATTATGATGACTTGTATAGTAGTTTTGTTAATAAAGTACATTAGACAAGAACATAAAGAACAACAATAAAGTACATTTGACAGACGTTTTGTCAGCATTCTAAAGTAATAACTAAAGTAATCAAATACCTATAAAAATGGTATTTGATTAATTTCCTACAAATACTTAAATTTGTGATTATATGTCTTAGATTATGTCTGCAGTTTTACTTTAGTAGTGTAAAGCGTATTTAGCATAATGAGTTAATTTTTGTTTTTGCATTCTTTTGTTTGCAGTTTTGTCTGAAGTCTGAATTAAAGAATTTTTCTAGCTTTTTTCCTGAATGGTTTTGCAATAACTAAAAAGTTTAAGTAAGGTGATTAGAAATCAATCAACCGGTCAATTATTGTGGCTAGTTTGTTTTATTAATTTTAGTATCAGTCTTGTGCTGCATTGGATTCTGTTTTTGTATACTTTTTTGTTTTTATTTAATTTTTTATGTATTTTTTACTTTCTTTTTACTCAGGTACGCAGGTAGGTTGCAGCTTTGCATACTAACTTAATATGTTTCCAGTCAGAAAATAGCTGTTATTATTTGTACACAGATATGTCCACAATATATTGTACAATATAACAAAACGTGCAAAAGCACAAATAATTTTGTGTTCTAGTGATGCATCTAAAGTATTTGTGTATTTTTCAACAACCTCATTCATTGCATACTCTGAGAAGCCGGAATACATGGTATATTTTGCAGCTTTTTTTGTGTTAGCGTAAACATTCCTTTCTTTTCTGTCCCGAAAGGCAATTTAGTAGGTAGTGCAGTTTTTCAGTTCAGTTAAGATTTACACGTATCCGAAAACAGATACGTGCTTGAAGCAAAGAACCTTGCTAGAAGCAAAGAAAAATAAAATTTTTTGTGGGAACAATAAAAACATAAAAAAGCAATAGCAAGATATTGCGCAGATGTGCCGAAGCAGCTGCTGCAATATAGCACGTAAACATAACATGGTGGCAGCATGCCTAAGGTAAGCAAGATATATAATGTAGGAAGTCTCATATTTGCGTGATCTTTTGTAATGTCAATTGAACCATTTCTGTTAGACTCTGGAAGGGTGGTTAGTGGTTTTAGTGTGATTAGTGACGGATCAAGACATTTTTAATTTCGTAGTGAAGAACAAAGTAGAAATTTTTTATGTATAGGTCAAAAGGCAAACCTAGTTAGTTGGAGTCGTAAATATTGAAATTTTTTCCGGCCGGGCAACAAACAACAAAGAAGGGACCATTGTGAAAAATTTTAAGCTATTTACATAGAATCTGGTTAAAACTATGAAAACGGGTCGTTCAACAACCTAGGACTAATGACAGACGTTAGAAATTTTTAGCTAAGTTGGAATCCTCTAACTTATTTGTCCGCAATGTCGGGCCGGCCCGTGATGCTGCCAATCGCTGTTAAAAATCACTTGTGTAGGTTTTGAATCTATTGATTTTAGTTAATTCAGTTGATAGCCAACTGCGGCGCAGTGATTGCAGTTTTGACTGGAGGATCTTTCATTTCAATTATTGAACTGCTTTTGCTAATTGAAAATTGGTTCACCAGTGTTGTGAAGAAACTGAGGCATAACGAAACATGAGGACATATACAAGTGGTTGTATGTCAACATTTAAATACTTTTGAAACTGTTGTTCTTGTTTGGGACAATTACACCAATTTTACACTATTCAGCTAATTAAATTTATTTATGAATATTTTTAAAAACATTTTGTAGTAAAAATAGGTACATTTATTGATAATAGCCTTAATGCACGAAAAATACACGGATGATAAAACAAAACATGGAAAGCAACCAGTATAATATTAATAAAAATAATACAAGAACACAAAAAATATACATGTGTGTACCTTATAACAATAATTATATGCTGTGCCAAAACAATGACAAAAATAAGGAGCCGATAACTGATTACTGTATACTTACCAGGTATCAGATGAAACTATAAAAACAACTTAAAAAAACATTTAATAACTTTTTCAATGTCAGGGTTGCTCAAAAAGCACTTTGGCAACACGATTTCTTTTCTGACAACTCCCACAACATTTCTTTTGGTTTTGGTTCTAATTTTTCGTAAAAGTTCTAGTTTGTGCCTCTTTTCTCAAAAAACGAAAACCTCTTTGCTAATTTTTTAGAAATTTTTTCTAAACATAAAAAGTTAGAATCAGTTTTAACGTCAATTTATATTTATAGCCTCGCAGTAGGCAAAATCACAAAATACCTTTACCTTTAACTACAATTCTTGTTTAGTAAGTGCCGATATTTTTAAAATAACATTTCGCAACTACCTACAAACGTACATATATACATACGCACTAACTTGGCCCAAAATTTTTAAAATGCTTAATGCTTAATGATTACGGACTAAACATACACTCTAATACAAAATTTTACGGCTGTGTACAATACATATAAAGTCTTTAAACTAGTTAAACGAATTATATATAAATAAATTTTGTCATTATAAATAATTTCAAAAAAAACTAAGCCGAGTATTTATGCCATTTAAGTTAGCGCACAAGAGATACTAAAGTTACCTCAACTTTCAAATTTGCCAACAAATTTTAGCCAAAAATTGTGTTTTGAAAAACAAATAGAGATAAAAAACTTGAATCTGAATCAGTTTTGTTCAGTTCAGAAATAGAAACATAAAATAAGAAATATTCTTTTTAAGAAAAACTAAGATTCAAATAAAAATGTACTATATGGGTTATGACTGTGTTAAGAATGACTGCAACATTCAAAATTACTATGATATGCTTATTATTTTCCGTAAAATCAGTAAAATTTTCCGTAAAATTAGTTAGCTCTCTACAAGAACTTGATAATCCCATGATATTTAGCAGTTTTTATAAATGCGTTGAAGTATCAAACTTGTTCTGTAGTTGTGAAACCAAAAATTTGTAGATACATTGCAATTGTACATTAAATATTGACAAAAAATAAAACAAATTCCAAAAAAAGCAATCTGAACGTTAATGTTACAAACAGTATTTATATTTAGTAGTATTAGTAGCATACAAATGCTGCATTTGGTCATTACAACGAAAGTGGTGTTAAACGTCATTCAGGTTCATCACAAGTATGTATAAATAGAAGCCACTTAAGGTGGTAGTTACGTTTTCGAAGTTTTTGCAATAATTCAAAAGTTACTTGATCGAACATAATCAAACTTGGCACGGACATTGCGAACGTAAATAGCAATATTTCAGCTAATTTTGACATTGATTCAAACTTTTACGGCTAATTTATAGCGTAAACAACACATTTTTTGAGTATTTTATAAGGACTTACAAAATTGTATGCAAATTTTTGATAAGCATTAAGATAGGGATAAAAGCCATTCAAAAAATAACTCAATTTATTTTAAGAATATTTTCAGCTAAAATATGACATATTTCTGCTTGTCTCAAGGAAACTGTAACTTTAAAGTTTTTTTACCTCAATTCGATTTCTCATGCCAATATCACAAAATACCAATAACCACTTTGCACAATAATTTACATGAGCCCTCCAACTTTTCAGCGAAATTTTGTTGATATGAAGACAACTTTTGAGGATAATAAACCCCTTCAAATTCTGAATTTCTTCTCTTCAAAGTTTTTGAAATTTTTGTCCATTTTTTCGCTGGGGAAAGTGTGCTTAATGAATATAGCTGACCCCAATGAGGCCTATTTAGCAAAACCTTTTTTAAAAATGTTTTTAGCACAAGGAGTGATTTAGTTGAAGTAACCAATAATCAGTTCATAATAATGCCAAGACAGCTTATTTGACATCTTATCCCGTTTTATGATTGGAGCACGTGCACAGGCGTCTGCCAATCAGAGAATAAAAACGGCTGTTTTCGACTTTTTAGAAAAATTGGCCAGTCACACTGTTGCACGTAAGAATGTCAAACATGTTTAAAGCGAAAACCAGCAGTTTTGTAACACATAACGTGCCTTTGGTATGAATTGCGAATTGTATGCGCAATTTTTCTCCCAGTGAAAAATAACATACGGGGAAAAATGCATAAAATTGAGCATGAGCTTCACGAAAATAGTTGGCGTCTCACTATGAGTAACAGTGATCTTCTATATAGTAATTTTGTAAAAAATAAGTTGATTAATAATATGCAAAATAGAACATTGAAACGAAACTATGTAAACTTAACTACCACCTTTTAAATTATATATATATATATATATATATATATAAGTATGTATAAATAGAAGCCACTTAAATATATATAACAATATAACAGAAAAATTGAAATCGTTGTGAAGAAATTGTTGTTGATGATTCGAAAGGTTTTTAACACTCTAGAAAAACGTTCTAGTGTTCTCAAAAACTGCATAAGCAATAACTGCTAATAGCATAAATTGCGCCGCAACTGCGTAACATTCATTTGAAAAATTAAATCAAAATTTGAAAAATAAACAGTAATCAATTTTTCATTAATCTTTTAATTTTAACTTTGTATATGAAACCATATATCTGAGATACCCGTGATTTGCAAAGCATAGTCAAAAATGTTATCCATACGTATGATGTATTATCAAGTGCCAACTCAGGCGATTATGTAATCTGTCATTTATGTTTTTATTGTATTTGCTTTTTCTCAACGAACGAAACTGTACGAACACTTTCCTGCAATTCAATAGTGACGTCCAATATTGAGCATTTTAATTGATATTCAATTTAATTTCGAAAAGAGTAACATTCATAATTTTAGTATTAAAAAACAATTCACTCGACCTATTTACATATTAATGGTATCAGAAATGGAAAACGTTACGTTTCTACTGAGCAAAATACTCAACTAATAACCGTAAATAACACAAACATCAACATCATTAAAAGTCATTCCACGTCATTGCACCGTGTCTATTTCCTTTTGAAACCTACTGCAGTATTTATGCAGATGACATTTAAAAAACTTAAAGATACCAAAAGATATCAAAACGTAAAAGCAGGAAGCTATAAATACGAAATAATCTTATAATTATCTTTAGCTTTATCCCTTTCCCCCAACACACGCCTCTCATCTCCCCTCCCCCCATTCAGACTATATTAAACAATTATTTCAACGAAAGTAAAAAACAAAATAACTGGTAATACATAGTTACATTAAAATCATTAGATCACTGCTTTGGAAAGATATTTGAAATAAATGTGTTATTCTTCAAGCACATGAACAAAATGTAAATTGAACTCGGAATCTATAGGCATCTACAGGACGCGGGTATTTGCAAGCATAGCGCTGTTCTAAGTATTTGTAAGCATAGTAAGTATTCCTTGGGAAATTTCGTTGTCTGAATTACTTTGAATTTTGTTCCCGCATCAACTTTGTATAGGCGTCACCGAACAAAGTGCTACAAAGCATATATCCTTACAAACCGAACCGCTTCAATTCAAACTGTATCTACAGTGTAATAAACATAATAATTAACATTGCATTTACAGACAATCAGTATCAATAATAGAAGATAGAGTTTAGTATTGAAAAGATGACAAGAACCAACATTCGATAGTTATAGTTTGAAAATACAGAGTTAGCGTTAGCGGTGCTGGTCACGGGGCAAAAACGTTTCATCATGGCGAATTCTTCTGAACTCTCTTCTTCCGCTAGACTCCAAATAGCGAGACCGTTAGGGCAGCCGATGACGCAATTTTTATACTGAGCATGAATGGTGCAGGTTTGGCTAACCTCGATTGTAGTGTCGATGCTTTCAATTTGCTTATTGCAATCGTCCAAACAAGTGGACATAACTTGGAACTGGTCCATTTCGGCCTGTATTGTCTGATATTTAAGGGCAAAACAGCAAATAAGCAATATGCTGCCAAAATTCAAGTCGATGCTCATTGGATAGAAGTTTCGTTGTCGTTCGGTGCAGTAGCCAATCACGATTCGGCGATTGTTTGTAAACAAAAAAATGTTAAAATTTGTGATGTAAATTGAATCACGTTAAATCAGTAGCTATGAGTCGCATTTACGGTAAAGTATTAATCAGGGCTACTAAATTTTTATATTAATCACTTCTCGGATGCGACAAGCAGTAAATTCGTATGAGTATAATCAGCGTTGCACCTGAAATATTGAGAACAGCTATGATTATTAATTAGACCAACTGGGAAAAAGTAGAAAAAGCTCAGCCTACTGAAAACTCGTTAGATGTATTCGTCTGTAGATAATTTCAAGCTGATCTCAGTACCGTTAATGATGTAAAAAAGTTAAGAAAATTGGAGAAAAAATAGGTCACATTCACGGCAAAACGGTAAGAATTCACGAGGTGACTTAGTAACCATTATTTGTGCTATACATGCTATTGTTATGCATGGTTATGCGATCTAACGAAATCTTTGATGTATTGAATTCTCTACTGAAATCGTATGATCATGTGTATGTCATAGATTGCATACTGGGGCATGTTGCTCTGCTTTACAAGTCTTACAATTTAAAGCGCAAAATCAGGCGATGAATCATCTGGGGCCTGTTGCTTAAGTTTACAAGTCTTACAATTGTAACAGTTGTAAGTACAAAATCAGGTGATTCGTTACGAATTCATCATATAAATTCATTACGAATCGGCTGATTTTGCACTTACAATTGCTACAGTTGCAAGACTTGTAATGTTAAACAGCACGCACCTGGCGGAATAAATTGAAACTACATAGGCTACGTGCACATATTCGCGAGAAGCTGTGCTTTTAACGAAATTTAGAAGTCAACTCAAAAAATCTACTATTAGTTCGAAACTGAATGATGAATAAATGAAGCTTTAAAAATGTAAGATGGTTTCCATGGTTGTTATTAGATTCAGGGTTGCGATAAACTTATTAACAGGACATAACTGAAAGTTTCTGACATAGCTGCAAAACAATTACTAAATATTTGTGGAATAACTTGAGGTCAAAATCAAATCCAGCAACCGTCGTGTGGCCCGTGATCCGGAAACCATGAAAGAATAGAAAGTTTAATAAATATACAGCAACTGGGGAAAATATTCACAAATGAAAAACTAATATGTCAAAAAAGTGAATTAGGTTCAGATTGTTTTTGGAAGAAAAACTTTAATCAGCCAGCTGCGGGAATTTTGACAGTCATGCATGACGGTCGGCATGCAAAAAATGTCACCCAGCTACTCTATGGTAAAACTCTTATAAGTTTTAGAATTTTGCTACTGTTTGAAAACACAAAAAATGAATGTGCTTCCAAAATGATAGTTTGACTATAACCCCCAAGTTTATTTTTGTAAAGGATTAAAAAATACACAAGTTGAATGTGAGTTTACTTTTATGGTACTGGTTAAAAATCTTTATTTTGTTAAACTATCGAGCGAGACAGAATAAACACAAGTACCGAAAATATGATTTTAAAAAATTTTATTTACAATTCAAAATTATTACTTTGACAATGCCATAAAAAACTTGTTCTTGACGTCTGTTCTTCGTATTCCTACTTAGCTACTGTTTTTACAAAACTTTTTCGCCATAAATTCATTTCATACAGTTAAATTTTATCAAAAAATTCGAAATGTCACTCTGCTTCGAATAAAACAAGTCAATTTTTTAAATCAGAGTGACTTTGATTTACGTCAATTCGCAGACAAGCTTATATCGCTCGGTCTGACATTTCTTTTTATAATTGCTGCGCACAGAACAGTTTTTGGACGAACCTATTTTATCCTTGTTTGAATTAATTTTTCATCTGTACTTAGTTTTGCTTTGTGATTGAATCATGTAACACAAAACAGCATAATGATCCGAAAAGTAATAAACAGTAAATAAGCATAATAATTGTTTGCCTAATATTGTTTACAATGAAGAGTGATATTATAATGCATGCACTTTATAGTAATTCGAGACATTAAAATTTTGATTGTTTGAGCTGTCAAATTGTCAAAACTAAGCAAAAATATGACTAACGATGTTAAACCCTTTCTTAAGACCCTTTCTTAAGACCCGAGGTGGAAACTTTACATTAACTAATTACCCTTTTTCTTATCAGGTATTCTTAAATACAAGTTCAACATGACACACGAAGTAAAGTTTGAAGTTTTCAATTAAGAAACTGAGTAAGCTTAATACAATTAGAGTCACTTTTTACAAGGAAAAAATGTAACACTATGTAGCCATGTAGTTGCTACTTTGCTCTCCTTCCAGCAAAGCTTAACACATGGGAGTGAGCGTAGGCGTTTTCAAAAATACTTGAATATCAGTTCAAGTTTGAATTTAGGCTTAAGTTTATGCTTAGGCTTAGGCTTAGGCTTTATGAAGTGCCAGATTTATTATGAAGCTTAGTTTGGGATTTGGCAGAGGCTTAGGCTTTAGTTTTAGAATTTTAATATTTATATGTTTATGTGCTGGGCCTTGCTGTAACTATATACAGCTACTAGGTGTAGTTGCTAGTATGATTTAAAAAAAATTGCAGTTGAAGCTATGTAAACAAGCAGTGACACTTTCCAACTGATTAGCTAAACCTAATATATTGCACAGAACTGAATCAGCTTTTGAAAATCAGTGATAAGTTTTTACATGTTTACTTAAGGTTAGGATAACATTAATCATCATCATCATAAGTACACAAGTTACTATGGCAAGTCGGGACATAAACCTAATATGATCAATTTAACACATTTACAGAATCAAAAACAGACAGATTGTGTTTTCTAAAACTGATACTGATAAGTTTTTGCATGTTACTTTAAGATTAGATTACTATTTTTTGAAGTGCATTGTATTGCATCGTTTAAGTATTGAAATGATAAATCATTCAGAACGCTTTGTATGACAGGTCGCTGTTGCATAGATATTCTTCGATCTAGAGATAAAATAGAAATGATGCAATTACTCTGGCTGTAAATAGCAAACACCTGATATAGTCACTAACCGACGTTGTGCGTCATTAGCAGAAATATTGGTGATGATGACGATACTACTGAATGATAAAGTCTCACTTGAAAAGACAAAAACATAAAAAAGAAAAAGAAAAGTTTATCTTAAGCAACAGTGCACAATAAAAGGAAATTACCATCCTGGATAACCATCTGGGTAAATTAAATAGACAAAAACCTTTTAAGTGTCCTCATTTCGATATGCAATAATGATGAGAAAGGCTCTATTGGCTGGAATATGGCCATAATAGCATGAAAGCCATGTTATATATGTATTTTCATGCATGTATATTAACTTTGTATATCTTGTTGGTCTAATAAAAAGCAGTATTTTGCTCGAATCGTGATAGAAGTTGCGTTTCACGGCAACGATTAAGTTTTCAAACAGTCAAGTAAGTAATAAGTATTAAGTAATAATTACTATTGCGTTTTGAACAGTTTTGACATTTAATGCGTCTTTTAGTGTTGAGGAGTAATAGTACTAAGTAGTGTCACAATGTTTGGACAGTTTTTTATCATATCCATTGTCAGTCAGAAGGCTTTCTAAAAAATAAAAATAATTGACAAATCTGTTTTGACGTAAATTACCCACGTAAATTCTAAATTTAGCAAAAACACACTAGAAGAACAACATTTATAATAGACTAGGAAATGAGCATAAGTTAGTAAGGTGAGACAGCTGCATTACTGATTAGCTGACTTTTTGTCCAAGGACCCTAACAAATCATCTGATGGGATTCGAACCCACACTTAGAGGACAGATATTGAGAAGCATATGAATAACGTTTAATCAAACAAATAGATCGAACGGGGGAAAGGTATTTTGCAAAAAAGAAAAATAGAAATAAAATGCAGCTGGTTACTGGCTTTTATGACCCAGTAAAATATCGAAAAGCACATGTCTTCACTGTTCTGTTGAAAATAGAAAACAGTCGTTAATTACATATGACTAAACTTTAGACACTTTAAAAGCAGATATATACTGGTTTAACCATTTAAAAAAAACATACTGAATGTTTTGGTTTCTTTGTGTGCAAATTTCTTCCGAATTTAAATTCTTCACAATTCACAATTATATGTATATATAGCTATATAAACAGTGCTAGCCTGAGTAAGACACAAAAATCACGAAGACCAACTACAGCAGCTGGTTTGGAAATTACAAAAGTGACAAAATATTCTAATCTGGAAGACTGTGAACTGAAAAACGATGTTTTCTTGTGTAACATGTAGCATTTAAAGCAGAATTTTCTATACATTCGTGTTCTACAGACGGACAAAAACACTTTTAATTGGGTAAACCGTTTCAAGAATCTCAGTAGTGAAGAGTTCATGTGAGAAAAGAAAATGCCAGGCAATTAGTGTAATCACAATCCATAGTTTTTTCACAGGAGAAATGTTTTGAACTTACATGGAAATAAAATAAATGTGTTCACACTTTTCAAAAGGATGACAAAGTTTAACCAGATGAAAATGTTTGTGAGTGCAAAACTCGAGGTACAAATTTCATGCGATCACATACTTAGTTAGTTAGAAATTTATTTAGCCCAGATAAACAGAAAGCAAAAAAAAAACAAAAACAGGGCAAGCAAAATAAATGGCAAAATCATAATCATATCATCCCCAAAAGTGTTATTATTAATAATTCGGAGCAAAAAAAAAGAAAGATAACATCAATAAGCTTTAATATAATAGGACCAAAAAGGGTAGGAATGGGCCGATTATCCGGCTGCTAATGACCTACCCCGTAAAAACGGACTAAAATTGAATGAACTTAGTCGCTGTTTGAAAACGCACAAACTAGGCGCTGACACTATGAAATCGGGCAATGAGTTCCAAATCGGAACTGTTCGAATTGCAAAAAAGTTTTTTCTAATATTGAGATTACATCTAGAAACAGTTAATTTGTACCTGTGCCCCCGAGTATTGAATGACACTGCGAACGAAAAAAATCAATATTAGTATAAATATCAATATAATATTAGAACAAAAATCAATATTAGTCAAAGCATGTACAATTTTGTATACCATAATAATATCACGATGAAGCCGACGCTCTTCAAGAGATGGTAGTTTAAGTATAATGTTCATAGCTCTTGCATTTTCGCACATACGCAGTCGCATGCACTAAAGACTGACCGAAAAAATGCCAAACAATGTGATACTGATAACATCACGAATATAAAAAATTAAGAGCTTCTATAGTGCAGCTAGTAGTCACAAAAATCACGCCACCTGCTTTGTCACAAGGTTTAGCAATTTCTAGTCAGACTTTTTAAACTTTATTTCAGCAGCCGAGTCACATACATATACTTTATGTTAAAAACTGAAATTACAAACAATCGAAAATTTTTCAAAAAGGCTTTAACCAGATGGAAGCATTTTAACGACAATAATAGATCATTTTGTAGCACTTAACGATTAAAGTAAAACGTAACATGAAAATTATAAAAAGTAAAACTAAAACTAAAAAGCTAACTATAAACCAGCAACAGCTCTTGTAACAGCTTTTATTTTATTTTATTTATTATTTAGGTTCATGGGTGCTACATTACAAATATGAAAAAGAAAATTAAACGCTTATGTCAAGACAATAATAAACTGAGCATAAACTCTCAGTCAATGTCCATATTGAAGGATAGGAGGCAAAACTGCAGTCGAATCTAACCATCGACATTCTGATATAAAATTAGATTCGATTAAATTAGATAAAGATTAGATGATTACACAGTTTACTCACTACCATTGAGCAAACCGCGCTAACGGGTCTATTTACTTACACGTCAACTTTCAGTATACCGAATGAAACAATGGTATAAAGTAAAAACAAGTGGCAAGCAAGAAATTTCTTAAAAAGGTATAGTTCACATAAAGAAAGATTCTGACAAAAAAATATTTGGTCTGATGCGATTATTGAACAAAAAATATCTACTACATAACTTGGAAAAGTCCCATAGCACTTCAGGAGGTAAACTGAAGTGGAGAATCTCTAGAAAATTCGCCCATAGACTTGACTCGTCAAAAATTTATTTTTAGATTTGCCTAGGCGGCTATACGAAGCTAATAGTAAGAACATATGATAGTGAATAATACTTTTACGGCTTCTTAAGATATAATGAGAAATGATGAATTGCGTCTGCAGATTCATTTGTAGAATATACACGGTTGACTGAAAACTTGACTGCCGCCTACGCTTTTTGTTAGTTTCGTTCTCTATTCGAGCACTATACTAGATCTTAAAAAAACAATTTGAAGTCAATTAAAAGAGTTACTGTAATTTTACTTAATTGGTTGGAGATTGGCATCGTACAAAATGTCTTTTATTTATAATTTAAACAACTTACGCCATGGAAAACAAAGCATAATATGCGCCATGTTTTAGAAGTAATAGGTGAAATTTAGAATGTAATCTATGTATTTTAAGATAAATGCGAGAGGCCATCATATATGTAGCATTTACCTGTTATTTCTTCGCAATAATAACCTGAAACTTATTACTTTATGTCAGTTCAGGTGGTAATTGCGTTTTTGAGGTTTTTGTGATCTCAATGTATGTTATCTTTTGGGCTACAGAACTCAAGTTACAAACGACGCCTGAGCACGAATTTTCGGCACAGTATATACTGTAAAGATCAAAGATCCCCAGGCATGGCTTTCACGTTTTCCAAATGTCACCTATTGACATTTTTGGAAAGTTTTAGTTATAAGAAAACATGTTCTATTTTCAGTGCATTCGTTTGTACGCTATTTTCTCGGTAAATTGACTAGTTATTGAAAAAGTGGGGGACATACCTAGGGATTTTAGACAAACTGATGTCAAAGGGATGTCAAAATCTCAAAAAAACTTGCCAACTTTCAGCCCCAACAGGTAATCGTATGATTCAGAGCTGTAATGCAAAACTTGAACTTTGTAAACTTTGTAAAAAAACTTGAATTTTGAAAAGGATCAATTTTTAAATGACCTCCTAAAAAGAAAAAAAACGGTTTACTTTGAATACACGTCATAATTTTAGGCAAAAAATAGGTCTACTTTATCAATTGACCGCTTGCTATTTAAAATTGTAAATACTGAGATATGGTTTTCCAAAAAAAACACCTAATAACGCAACAACCCCCTTAACGCATTATTTATATATGGTTTTATACATAAGTCTAGATTACCCTGTTTTTCGAATTGCTTAAGGGGGCGCTCTGAGTAACTTCCAATAAGTCAAATTGCTATATTTTTTTGTTTTTTCGTGATACAAACTTTTTTGCTTAAGTGAAATCAAGATGAACACCAGGCAAACATTTTTGCAAAGTTTGATGACTCTCGGAACATTTTAGCAAGTTTTATGACTGCATCAAAATTGAAATTTTGAAAAATTTGACTAATTTTTGAAATGACGTAGCTCAATGGTGCCTCAACCAAATTTAACAATCTATAGCTTAAGTTAAAGACATTTATCTTGCCGAGGTGCCATTTTTGCTGAATTTTTGTTATTTCAATAAATTTTTAGTTATTTTAATTTTTATCAAAAGTGACGTTTTAAAAAGCCTATCATATTGAGCCAAATCATAATAATTACTATTCAAGAAGTTCTGCGCCTCCATATATATCTGCTCTAACAGTCTGCAAAGTTTCGCAGCTGACAGTAATCTTAAAAAAACATACGCTATAGCCCAATTTCAGAAACCTGAAGTTTGCCTACACATACGTATTTTCCAAAAAATAGATATAATTTTTCTGTGTTAAAATCCGTTGAGAAAAGTTTCAGAAGCCAAAAAGTAGTTAACGAAAAATTAGTTTGAAAAATAGCGTACTTTTGTCAATGTTGGTCAACGTATTTTGGAAAATTTTTTAGAAAGGTTTGCCTACACAAACGACTTTTTTAAAAGTTGCAACTAGTAATTAGCTACATAGAACTGCTTCAAAAAGTACCAAAAGCCATATAGAATCTTTTGGTATATCGATTTTAAGATTTATTCCCATAAAAAATTAGTTAAAATTTCAAGTAGAACAAAAATTGACATTATATACATCAAATGAAAGCTTATTTAATTTGCAACAACTTTGCTTCTTGAGTTAATTAACGAAAACGTTTGTGATTTTATCGCCCAAAGTGGGTTATTCAGAGCGCCACCTAATAACTTGTACATATCACATGCTTTCTTGGGCGTTTGGAGTTCTGCCGAGACGTTTAAGGGGGTAGTGTCGCGAAAGCAGTCGATTTTGCGCGACTGTAAAACTTGTTCAGTAAAATGTTAGAAATTGTTCTTTCTATATTTTAAAAATCTACCAAAAGACAAATTATTTTGCCAAGTTTCAGCAAAATTGGTGCAGCATATAGTTTGCAATAATGTCTCAAAGTCGGAAAAATGACGAAAAAAAAACCTATTCACATTCCATTTTTTAGTCACATTTATCAATTTTTCTGTTTAGTTTTTTTACACAGACTAATAATAAGTTGTAGTTTATGCACACAAAATTTAGTGCAGATTACTGTAGCGGCTGTGGAGTAATACTAGTTTGAACTGTGAAGTTGTACTTAAACTGTAAAATAGCAACAGCAATAATGATAAATTGTGGAAAATCTAGACGCTTATTTTCAAATCAGAAGAAAAACGAACCTTCAATTTTCTTTTTTCTTATTTGTTGCAAAAAATTGTGCGTCTACACATGATGTGTACTTCACAAGCTGGCCAATCTGATATCTGGCTTGATTTTTCGAACTTTTATGTCCCTATTGTGTGATGTCTGGCTTACTAATGACGATTGGTCCAAGATATTTGTCAATATTGATAGTGTGATGTCTGGCAGTAATTATTTGATACCATACAGCGTTGGACTAGCTTCTCATTGCATGTACTACTTCAAAACAAAAAGTTCTATTTTCACAGCCTATGAGCAAAACTGCTTTCGCTACACTACCCCCTTAACTCGCCAAACCTGCTTTTTCATGTTTTCTTAGTGAACTTCTAGGAAAACTAAGAAAAACTGTTGGACGTTGTTAAAATCCAAACTCTCAATACGTTTTAAAGCAAAACACCGTTTGCATAATGAAGTGTGTTACATACATATTTTATAGTGAAGTCTCATCTACAATAAAGAAATAAAAAGTCCAAAAATGAGTTCCGTGCAAATGTTTTGTAAGCCAATAGTTGGCTAACCATATATGTAACAACAGAGCTTTCGTCAATTTCTTAGTAAACGTCGTAAAACAAAATTGTAAAAAAAGCTGCGATAGGCGCAAAAGGTAGACATTATGTACGTGGTCGCACCTTTAACGGAACCTTCGTCCCTGGGGACAGTTCTAGTCTAGGTTCTAAGCAATTGACTTTATTGGATGAAATTGCGTGGATACACGGCTTCAGTTTTGGTTGATCGAATTTAAATAAAACATGAACAGCTATATGCAACTTAATGACTATATTTGGTATAGACTGTTTGAATAGAGGCCACAAAACGACTCCCACAAAACGTGTGCCACTGTTCATTTTAGTAATTTTTACAAAGCCATTTTTGTAATTAACTCAATTCAACCGCGTATGTAGGTAGATGTAACATTCAAAATTAATCTTGAGCATCTGAAATTGACAAGAAGCCATTATGCATGAAAGTATCAAGCTGTTTGTTGTAGGCGAATTACATTAAATTTTAACTTTGCACCAGACAGCTGTAATTGTCAGTCACTCTGTCAAAAAGTAACCGCAGGCTTTACAGATATACTAATATTTAGCTGCATTCCGTATTGCACTTATGACACCTTGGTGTTTTTTAGGAATGAAAATTTTTAAGAATAGATAAAATAAAACGTTACTTCTTTATTCCAGAAGTTTTTGAAGGAGTTTGTGTATCTGTGTTCTTTTTAAGATTCGTACCTTAAAATTTTTGCCAATTTCTTGTTATGTTAAATATCACCATGTACCTAATATGTATCTCTATCTAATTGCAACAAATAGATAGACATAAATATAGCCTATTGTCTATTAATCGTAAACTGATGAAACTTTGTCTTAAGATGGCGAAAGACCACATACTCAGACATCGCGCAATCACTCTCACAAGCTTAGCATGACCACACATGTGCAACCCAGCCAAGGAAATCGTGAAAAAACGAATTTTGCTCGTGAGCCACCGATTTTTGCTTCGTAAGCTACCTTCAAAACATTCTGGGGGGAAGAGCGGATCTGTCGGGGGGGGGGCGAGGTCGGGTTGGGGGGGGGCCTCCCCCCAATCCCCCCCACGCCCATGTATGCTTATGACTATAAAAAATTAGTTTTTATTGCCTATATAAACTGAATATGAATAATTCTAAAGTACATTTACATGAACGAATGGATGAATGAATGGACTAACGAACGAAAAGAATGTAGTGGTAAAGTAAAGCCTTACAAGAAAGCAGCAAACTTGTTGTATGCAGTGCTTCGCCGATCTTCCATTGATAAAGTATATAACTACAGTATCAGTGGGCCACGACCACCTACAATTGTCATTTCAAAAAAATAATTAACTTGAACCTACTCGCAACTTGTTGGCAATGAAACCCACGAAACTGTAAACGCAGCAGGGGCTAAAGATATATCTTTGATTCAATTGCTTAATCACTTATCAACCTAAGGGCGGTATATGAAACCAAAATCAAAACAGTAGCTGTTGCCTAAAAACAGTAGTCTCAAAATCAACCCCTACGCTTAGTAAAATAGAGTAGGCTTGAATTGGCTACTTTGCAGCCTGACAGATACTTCCGTTTTGCGGTGACTCAAAGTTTACGCCTAGTAGATTTAAATGTTCCTTCTGCTAAAACTTTTAGGGTAAAAAATAGACAAAATAAACTAAATGTTTGGTTTTAGTCCTATTGGCAAAACCCTAGACATATGTAATACAATATTATCCCACCCAATGCAAAGGGCAGAGTCTTTAAAGATGAGCAAGCAATATTGGCAAAATTTTTTCGCTCCAGTACCGTAAACTTTGAAAAGCTAAGAAAAAAGTTAGTTGTCAGGCTAAGATGATGCATCTGCAAAATTTTAAAAGTTTTAGTATTTCTTAGAAAGCATAACTTCATAAGACCCGACATTCGACACCTTAGATCATAACCGATCGCATCAATCAAAGTCACTTATGTGGAAGAGCGGTTTTGATTGCAAAGTGCGGCTTAGTTATTAGTATATTATTAAACATTTTTAGTAAAGTAAAAATTATTTAAGGAATATTTATTAAATCATGCATATAACTATCAAATTAGGTTGCAAAAATGCAGCATATCAGTGTACGAACTGTACTTGAACTTGACTATTTGACTGGTAGTGTTGTTTCACTGCTTAAAAACAAAACGACAAAAAATTATTCGGACGAGTATGGAGTATGGACCATCAAGAATAAGCAAATTGAATCTGATCGGTAAAATGATGATGTACATTTGCAGAAAAATAGCAACGTTTTATTGTTCTATGGCTTTAGTCATATGTTGATTTGAAGTACATAATGTAACTTTTACCAGATGATTAGTCATTGTAGCAGAAGCGAAATAACAGTTATGACTACTTAAATTATGGTGCGGGACAAAACATATATAATATACTTGAGGAGAAGCAGCAAATATATTTCTCTTTTTATGGTATGACGGACAAGCTATAATTAACTTATATATATCTATTGCCATATTTAGATAAAATAAGCTCTTAGAGCAGCAAAATATCATATAATACATTAATTAGTGAGAAATAACAAATTATGATCCCATGTGTTCAAGGTTAATCTATTGCAAATATGAAGCAAGTAAAGAACATAATCAAATAAAGGCAAGAAATTCTTATGCATATAATTTCAAAAAGAAAAAAGCCAGGTACAGCTAAAATATGACCTTATAATCTGAGCTCTGCTCTAAGGGTGAAATACAGTCCTGTATCTCCAAGCAACAAGACAAAACACGTATTAAGGAAAGTATCTCAGGAAAACTTACGTTAAACTTTAGCTTCTAAGCATTCGACTAATAGCTAACTTTTTAATAAGAATATGCTAGATAGAAACCCTGTGCTTTCTAATTTTGCCCCAGGGTAAATCTTGGTGGATCTACAGTATAGGCATGCGTAAGAAAAAAAACCATGACTTGATAACAGAATATGTTTTACGCAATGAAGATCTTTTCAGAAAGCTAAACTTTTACTAAGTCGGCATAGAAAGCCGAAACGTACGTAAACACAGATACAATATGAAAACACTAACAGTACTACCTCCACGACGATCGTGTTTACCTATAGTTCTACTGATTTCTCAATGATAGAAACACACCCTTTAATTTTGACCAAGTT
>JASANF010019543.1:0-11628 GCA_030248245.1 Trissonchulus sp. WLG1_4
TATATCCAACACATAGCAGAGCTTCATCAACTTACGGGCAATACTCTCCAATAAATTCTGTCATCATCGCCCACAGACCTGGTGCTATATAACCGGCGGTCGAAGCCTTTTTCGCGAACAGGAGAAACTAAAACAAATATAAAGTTTCGGGAAATTTCAGAAACCATTTCTCACTTCATTTTAACTACAAAAAACAAATTATGTATAACAAATAAAGCAGTAGCAGTGATATCTTAAAATATTATGATTATAAACGATCTGGCAGCAAGAAAAAAGATAACTAACTAACTACTAATCAAACGATTCTATTATTTATTAATTTGTGTAAATATACATCATACAGTATCAATCTAGTTTCAAGGGAATTTTTCATAACAAATCTCATTCGGCTTAATCTTATTATGAGCCGGCCAACGGATTTTTTAACGCGTCTCCAATTGAAGAAATGTGTTCCAAAAATCTCAAACACACTATTTTTCTTATCGTTGAAAATTTCACTAAATCCGTCAGTCTCGTAAATGGTTGCGCCCAAAAGATTACCAAAACAAAAGTAGGACTTATCAAACATAATTAGAGTTGAACAGAAAAAATAGACTCCAATTTGATAAAGCGAAAGAATTGGAGGCGCGGGGAATCGAACCCAGACCGCTCGCGTCGATGACAAGAATGCTTACCACATACATACCACTACACCACAGCCCCCCAGTCTCATAGGCCTATTTCTCATTTACAAAATAATACACAGAATATTTCGATACAGAAATTAGTAAAACACACAATAATAACAAAAGTCTATATCTTGTGAACCAGCATGTGTTAAGGCCACGGTGTTAGTACTGTTTTTTGTTTTGGGCTCCGACTAAGGCTTTACTAAGGTTCGGAATCACTCAGGTTTAGGTTTAAGTTTAATTAACGCTTAAGAGATAAAGTAAATACAAAGCCGTTTAGGTTTCTTGTTTCTAACACGATATATATTTCTATTGGTTCATTCACAAGAGCTACGGGCAACTCAAAAAATATATACCGTTTAGACAAATAAGAACGTCCGAAACGATAATCATTAGTTATAAAAAATGTATATACGTTACTAATAAATCACAATCTAACCATATAAGCACCTACATTTCTGGCAAGTATCTCCAAAAGCGCCCAAGTGACAATAACAGACCCCTCTGGGGTGACTGTAGGTGTTCAGATTCCGACAAACACCGTTTGGACCGCAGTCCACATCCTCCCAGCAGTTGTCTAGAACAGTACGTCACTAATATCAAAAGTAGACAATATAATCCCAATAGACAGTATGTAGCCTAAATAAAGGTTGAGGTTTAATCATTGCAAACATGCTGTGCACTAGGGTTGTTTTGATGTGGAAACTGCATCAAATCAAAACTAGTTTTGATGCAGATTTGATTTTTGATCAAATCAAATCAATCGATTTTCAAAAGGTCCAAATCAAATCAAATCAAATCAATCGATTTTCAAGAAGCCCGCATCAAATCAAATCAAATCAATTGGTTTTTAAGAGGGTCCACATCAAATCAAATCAAATCAATTGATTTTCGAGAACTCAACATCAAATCAAATCAAAACTGAAAAAATTACTTGGGTTCTGATGCAGTTTTGATGCAGTTTTGATCTAGTTTTGATGCAGTTTTGATGTAGTTTTGATGCAGCGTGAAAAACTTATTTCTAATTTGTAAAAATCTAGTCTCAGCTTAAGGACGTGAGAATGGGTAATCATATAGGGTACACTTACTGTTATATAGTTTTATTATATAAATTGCACAGTTGTATTGTCGGCATGTGAATAATCACCTGTGTATTACGTGGCCCCTTCAAGCTTCAAGAGCGGCGTATATTATAGTCGATATATTTCGGTCGGCCTGTGGGTTATAGGTGTGGCCCTGCTCGCAACATTTGTGAATAGATGCAAATAGATTGCTATGCGTGGCTTATTCTGCCCACAGTACGCCCCCACGGCCCGGCCCGCCATTAGCACGCGGGCCGGTGGCGGGCTGTTATACGCGGGCCCGGTCCAAGACCAACGGCTAGGCCCGAGCCCGCCTCACGGGTCACACGTGTGGCGGCCTGGGCCCGGCTCACAAAACTATAGCTATTTTTAGTGCTGTAATTGGGAAGTAAATATTATTTTTTTTGTCAATGAGTATGGAATATATATTGACACTCAGACCTTGTAAAAATGTTGTAAAAATATGAAACCAATCACAAAACAAAAAATTTTCACCTTCGATAGCATCCCGTTGACATAGGCCACATAGTGTCACATAAAATTTTTCATCTGATAGTACAGTCCTGGCCTCAAATAGTGTACTTCGTGCGTGCGTGTGCGAGTGGAAAAAGTTTAGACAGAAGTTACTTTAAGGTCACTAGTTTTAACACACACGTAAATGCGTGACCGCTGGCTTGCTTGGTTCTAATGCTACGTATTTTCGCATATGTGTAGGTCAGAAGGTCAACAGAGGTCGCCAAACTTTTCTCGGACAACTCCAAGTTTTCTGGCTAAGCTATTAATTGCAACTGCGAGTGAACTTGGAGTAGACTTCGTGTCAACTCCGAGTAAAGGGACACAATTTGAGGCCAGGACTGTAGTTACATCAAAACCGCATCAAATCAAAAGTATTCGAACATCAAATCAAATCAAATCAATTGATTTTTGAGAAGCTCACATCAAATCAAATCAAATCAATTGATTTTTGAGAAGGCCCCATCAAATCAAATCAAATCGATTTTTGAGAAGGCCACATCAAATCAAATCAAATCAATTGATTTTTGAGAAGCCCACATCAAATCAAATCAAATCAATTGATTTTTGAGAAGCCCACATCAAATCAAATCAAATCAATTGAAAATGGGTCGCATCAAAACAACCCTACTGTGCACAAATCAAGGGGCAACAATACGTTATCTTGCTGACAGTAACGCATGTATACTTCTACAAGTTTGCAATACTTTATAGGTACAATGCGTCTTTTAAACCAATATTAACTTTAACTAACGTAGGTTTACGGTTGCTATAATACGAACTAAATAAACATTATGTAAAAGAAGTAAACAATAAGTCTCTCAAACTCAGAAGTAGAAGCAGAAAGATGCTCGACTGAGTTGTTGTACATTCGGAGCTGTAGATCTATTTGAAACCGCTCAATTGTATCTGATTGAGAACCCTACCTTTATATTGACATCTATCCCCTGAATAAAGCCTTCTGCACTGACATCTGTTACCCACCCATTCACCGTGACCAGAGCAGTTTTCTTCGAAATCTAAAAAACAAACAAAAGAAGATGTCTGACAATTCTACCGTTATAACTTTTTTCGTGAAACAACCATAAAAAAGTCAAAAAATAGGCAATACTGGCACTTGATTGAATAATTTGGTTCAAAATTTTCGACAACGAAATTGCTGAATCTTAAAAAACTGAAAATATAATAATGAACTGTTCTGTCAAATGCGTTTTTTTAAACCAGGAATTAAAACACAATTTAACTTGTTTGGCAAAATCGACCAATCAGAATGAACAACCAACCAAGCAAGCCTTTTTTAATGCAAGCAAACACCAATTCAACTAACACTGGCTTGCACCAAAACAGAATAGCTCGAGAATAGAATAACTCAAGAATAGCTGATGTCATTTAACCCTAAAGACTTATTTATTAGATTTGTTTTCACTGTTTCTTCGACAATGGGTGCCTATTAACCAATTGCCATACATTGAATATAATTCTTAAGTATTGCAAGATGGTGAACAACACTGGAGAATAGGAATAGCTTGAGAATAAGGTTGGTGCAACCGGCAGAAGTATACATATTTACTTTCGCCATACTTTTTCAAAAATGGACAACAACAACATAGAGCGAACCTTTTCTGATAGAAATATCGGCGCATGATCTGAATAGGTAAGATTCACCCCACTCTTTAGCTTGTCGCACCAGTCGAATGGCACAGTTGGCACACTCGAGGTCGTCTGGCAACGACACTTCCCACCATGAAAGTCTGAAAAAAGAATCAGATAAATAAATAATAAACAAATAAAAATATATAAATAAATGATAATGAGATATTTCACACAAAGATACTTTCTACTTTTAGTTAATACTTTTTTCTATTAAAATTTTTACTTTTACCTAGGTATTTTGTGTAAAGTTTGCATTTTTTGAAGTTTTCTGAGACAAAGCTGTGATCTCGGTAAAAATCAACTATATAAAAAGAAGGTTACTTTAGGATACTACAGAACTAGACATTTCGTATTGCACAATGGTCGTTCTCAACATTAAGTATAAGTACATTAAGTTTACGAGAGACCGACAAAAACTCACATAAACTTAGCTTCGTTTCGCCGTAAATGAGGCCTATAAATACCTTAAAAAATAAAATAAAAAAATCAAACACAAAATAAAAAAATCAAATTTCTAACTACTTGGCTTACGTTGCGTCTTCTGAACCCGTGAAATCAGGCGTAAGCAACTGGACAGGCTGGTCTGCTTCGTTCAGCAGCTCGAGTTTGAAACCTCCCTGAAATGCAAAATACTTACTGATTAATATTATTAAATGTATTATATGTACTATCCTTATTTTCATGAAAAACATAATAACGATTAGTTCTTTGGAACAGCAAATGGTGGAATTTCGCACCACTAGATGCGCAAAGAAATTTTGCCATTGCACGGCTTTTTATTTTTTTAAATATTTTTTTCACATGAGTTTTACGCGTTATCAACGTTTTTAAAACAATATCAGCCCATTCCAGTTACTTTGAAAAAGATTTGATGCACTACTAGAATCGTACTCACAAATTCCAATGTTTACATTGAGCAAGTGCATGTGCACTTTCTCAATGTAAACATTGAAACTTGTGAGTACGATGCTAGTAGTGCATCAAATCTTTTTCAAGAATTTTTTTCGCAATATTTCATAAGATTTACATAAGATACAGTCGCATCGCAAAAATTTGTTTGGAAAATTTTCTATCAATTTGAAATGACCTCAGACTGTGCATCTGGTCAACCTAGTCTAAACTAGACGCACTAGACTTGTATTAAGTAATAATTAAGCTAAGGTTATAGTAATAATTCACTCACTGTTGTTTAAAGGCAGGCAGCTTGCCCTGCGAGACGTTTCCGGGGCCCCGTTTGATTTAAATAATTAATTAATTTAAACGCCATTAGTTTAAGCGATTTAGAAATTATGCTTAAACCGCTATTGGTAAACCTCATTTAATCAAATGGACTCAACTTTAGCACGTCTTTTGTATCTCTTCTATGTCAGTATGTCAGCCTGACATGAGCGAGAAACGCGACAACCTGAGAAACACTCTGGCGGTATGAAAAATACTATGGGTAGTACAAAAATAAATTGATAATAAAATAAAGTAATAATAAATAAAATAAATAAAATAATGGATAAAATATTACAAAAATTGACACCTTAGTCAAATCTGTAATTGTACTCTTAATATCTATTTGATACTTGCTACTATATTATCGTTAAACCCCTGACCCCTTAGTCAAGGCTGGGACAGTACTCTTGACGTTTAGGACGTTTTAAAACCCCTGTAGCCCGTTTAACATATTTGGTCCATTTTTTATCAGATTAAACAGACTAAACCTAAAACAGCGGGCTAAGGCTCGATTCATACTTACAGCCGTATGTCCGTACAGCCGACAAAATGACGACATAATGACGTCACAGGCGCTGACTGATCCACTGCTCTAGGCTGCTAGTGACGTCATTCTGCAGGCTGAACGGACATACGGCTGTAAGTGTGAATCGAGCCTAAGAGTTAAGTAATTTTATTCCGGCGGTTAGTAATCGCATTTTAAACTAATTTGTAAACTGTTTAGTCCGACTAAAATTAAATCCTTTCACCCGGTAAATGAGTGGGCCTGTCACGGATTAAAAACCTTCCTTTAAATTTTGCCCCCCCCCCGAAATACTTAAGAGACTGAGAACAAATTTTAAGGAATACTTTTATCCGTGACAGCCGATCTACATTTACGGACCGCCGCACTTATTTTTCATAAGTTTTTGTTCAGACCTTAACTTTTGTCTACAGCTTTCAAATCAGACCAAGCACACACAGCGCTACTGATTAAAGTTCCATGTCTAATTATATCAAGAGTACATATATAATAGGAAAAAGTAATAAGGATGAATACCAGCTCACCACAGAGTTCATGCTGGTGGTCTGCTAAAACGAGGGGGTACCCTCCTCAAATCAGGACACTTGCTTGATTTGAGGGGGAGGGTCCCCCATATTGGAATAAAGACATGTCTTGATTTGAGGGGGGTACCTCCCCCTTCTGAAATCAAGGCGTAAAAGGGCTAATTCGGCCGGAGCATCGTTCAGGCTGATTAGCTAGGATAGGAAAGAGTGTCATACTCTTTCTTATTATGTACTCTTGATGATACTATCAGTTCTGAGAGGCAAATTGCAGTCAGCGTGCAATTGTTGCTTTATTATGTGAATGCAGAAAATGAGCAAGCGGAGATATCCGGACTAGCTAATATAATATATACGTACCTTGTGAGGATATGATAAGAACCAGGAAACGTTGAACTTTGAGCCTGATTTGAAAGTTGTTATCACACCTAAACAAAAGCAAATAATATAATTAGTTAGGTGTCATTAAATTTTAGCACTTGTTTCGATTTGCACTTACAACGGTGTCGATATAGGCTTAAAACCATTCGTAAGTTCAGTCGACAAAATTACTAAATAGCAATGCCACAAACTGATCTTATCAACTATTAGTAGAACAAAAATTTTGTAATTTTGCCGGCTAAACGGACATGCGGTTGCAAGTAGAAATCGACTCTCAATTTTATTTAGTTGACAGAATTGCTTAAGTTTTTTTGTGTTTTAATCTATCATTTCTATTTTAATCATAAAACATGAAATTTCGCAATTTTATCCGACGATAATTTGAATATATTATAAAACATTTCGTTGTTTGACATGAAATTTAAATTGCTTTCAATAATGACTTTCAACCAAGTGCAAATTCAAGACCTCAAAAAGTCGCGTCTTGCTTTTCGCCGCACTTACAAAACATAAGTTTCAAGACATATTATTACAAAACCATAAAAAATTATTGAAGCTATTGAAAATGACACCTAAGTTATTCATGTATAATCAAAAATGAAATATTGTCACTAATGCTATTTTCTAGCCAATTTATGTCACCAATTTAAAAGTCAAATTTTAATGCTAAAATCAGAATAACAAAGAAAAGGTATAATTGCCACCAAGACTGCAAAAGTACTTCGGAGCTTGGAATGTTTTGAGCCGGTTCCTACTTCGTTGAAATAAAAAAATAAAAACTAGCTCATAAATTATGAATAAAAAATTTCATTTGAAAAAAATTAAGCCCATCTAATCAATAAATCCATAACAAACGCTTATTTTTAATTTTTTCTTTGTTTTTTCTTTTCTTGTTTTTTACTTCTTCTAGCAGGAATGCCACCTTCTGTTTAAATAATAATTTAATTTCTCATTTGATGTTTTTTTTAAAGAAACCATGTTTTAAATACCTAATTTATTATAATAAAACCTTTTTCGTACCGGTTATGTTACACTAAAATCCAAAAGAAAACGCAGCAGTTCATATGTAACAAGCACTTTTGTTGACGAGAGTACAGTTATTTGTGCCACGAGGACTGTTAGTATTATTTTACCGTTTCGGTAAAATGTGGCGCGGCGTAGATTGATAAGTTCAAAACCAGTGCAATACTGAGCAAGAACGATTGAACAAATTGAATTGTTGTGCAGCCCTGCACCTGAAGCTCAAACATGCAGTCCATTCTGAATCCAATATATTACGTTATTTTACTTTTTATAGCCTCGTACTACATGGTTCACCCGTACTGTACTCCATAACGGAGTTTGTTTATACGCACACTTGACTTCACTGCACACTGTACAGTAACCTAAACTGTCCTACTACTAAGCAAATTTTTGCGTGTGCTGAATTACAAAATATATACACAACCTTGTGCCCAAAATCTTGACAGTAATTGCTATGGTTTTTCCACTGGCTCACTGTCAATCATTCCGTCAGACAGGGACACAGACAAGCAAGGTCGTCTACATCCATGCAGCGTCCACAGATATATTTTACTGCAGACGGAATTATACCTACAAGTTATGTCCACTGTGCAGGACTTAATCTGTGACTTGGCATGTCCATATGGCGCTAGCAGAACTGACAAGTCACAGAATCTGAATGTCATTGCAGTGTACTAGAGTTGGCAACAGGACAAAATTTTTTGATCCAACTAGCAACCACCTACATAGATCTCACTCGACTGACGACGTGCAGTGAAGCTTCTATAGAAAAATGCTGAACAAATTATCAGTTTGAAAATTTCTACATGTCATTTGTTTAAACTGCATAGATGGGTTGACTGACTGTCGACACTCTCAAATTACAAAATCTGACACCGGACGTTTACAAAACGGTGATAAGATTTCGTTACTATGACTCGCTCATTTTGCACATGCAAATTAGCGCTCTGCAGACTTTAGATCTGATATCGTGTCGATTCTCGATTTGTTTATACACGCATAGCCACACACACCCGTAGACACGCACACACTTATCCGACAGGCAGCTGCTGTGCCTGTAGCACAGAATGGCACTTCACTGAAACTAAGCATGATTTACATGCAATTGTTGTTTCAGTGCATTGACTGAAATTAGTATGCACGGCCGCTGAGGCAAAACCATCTCAACTATATCTAATTAACTTCATGAGAATAAAACTGTAGTATCGGCATAAGATCGCCTTCTAGTCTAGAGATACTGGGATGTGCACCCGTTGTACTTAAATGCAACAAGACACAGGCTATTAGGGCTATACAATGTAACCTAACTCAACTGACAGACTGTCTGCGTATACGACAGTCAATATTGCGAGGTCGAACTGTCAATATTCCAGAGGAAATATTAAACGCGGCCATGTTTTGTGGATATAATAATTTAACTCCCAAATTCTGCACACATGCACTGCTGAGTAGCTCCAAAGTTTTCCCAACAACAAAAAGTGATAAATTCCAAACAGTAAACACGTCTTGAAGTGAAAAACTATTGAAAATAATGTTTTAAAAAGACTGATCTCACCGCGATTCGAACTCGGATCAATGGATTAAGAATCCAGAGTTCTCACCACTACACTACGAGACCTCTGGTCAGAAGACGATAACTTTCACTATTGAAAGTTCCGCTTGCGTTTGTCGGAAGATTATGAACAGTATAGATGAACACTTTAGTGCTTTAGTACCACATAGCTTTCTATTTCAACAATATATACGTAAACGCAAATTTTTAATATTTTAAAAAGGTATTATCTAAAACAATAAGAAATTCGATAAAATTTGTGTGATAAATAAAATATGTTTTTTAGTATATGTAAAAAATAAAAAATAAATTGATAATTGTGAAGAAAAAATAAAATGTGAATAGGTTTTTAAAATGTATTTTTGATTTTATTTTATTAATTGTATATTATAATTTTTAATAAATTTGAATAAAGGTCTTATAAAATTGGATTTATTTGATTAGATTTAATTTTATTTCGTCAATAAGAGGTTAGTTAAAGTAATTTATTGAAATTTTGGCACATAAAGGTATTGTATGTGAGATGTGGATTTTTTTGGTTTTTTTTTTTGTGTTGGTTTAGTAAATTATTTTATTTTTTTTTTTTTTTTTTTTTGTTTTGTTCTTTTTTCTTTTTTTTTTTATGTCTTATCTTTTTCTAAAAATTACAGACCAAAACACCTTCCACCTCCCCCTTAATTGTTTTTTCAATCTTACGCTATTATACTTTTGCAAGACATTTCTTGTTCGGCTTGCTTACTTTTATACGACAGTTTGATTGCAGCTGAAATTCATTGTTTAACCAACGAGATACGCTAGCCCGGTTGGCTCAGTTGGTAAGTGCTGTGCGCATTTATATAGCATCTGATTTCGGATCAGAACGTCGATGGTGCGATTCCGTCGCGGAGCTGCACCTTTTGTTTGCGGTTGTTCTGCATACATTGAGGACTGAGCTGCTCCTATAGAGCAGAGCAGAGTAGCGAGGTATATACCTACCCTTCTAGTGTTAATTAACACTAGATATTCGACCTACCCAGCTTAACGTAGAACTTTCAAAATCTAAAAATAGGATATACGCGGCCCCTGAGGCGGCCAAGTAAAAATCAGGTGATTCGTAATGAAATGTGTGATTTCTGTGATAAGGTGTGTGACGATTTGTATGATAAATTTGTAACGAATCATCTGATTTTGCACTTACAATTGTTACAAATGTAAGACTTGTAAAGTTGAGCAACAGGTAGGGCTTAGTGTCACGTAACCGACACTACGAAGACCCACCTTCGCCATCAGCGGGTTTTGCAACCCCACACGGCCCGCTGCTTCTGATGTTATCCAAAAAGTCCAAGTCAGGGTATCGCGCGGGGGGAAACGTCAATCTCACATGACCAGAAGCAAAGAGCAGGAAATTTGAGATTACCAAGACTATAGCACAATTAACTTTCAATCTTGTATTAGTCCAAATAGAATTCATGGCATAACAGTCAGTAGAGAATAAATAAAATTAAAGAATAATTGAACAATTAATTATAAACTATCATTACCAGTTTTCAAGTGGCTAAAATAAAGCAAATCATTGATAGACAGCAAAAATTTAACAAAAAATATTGTACCATGTGAACTAACATAGGCCCCCTAGAGTACTTAAAGAAGTTCCAGACAACTCATCATCGGCCCAGTAGCTCAACGGTAGAGCGCTGGTCTGCAGATTTAGAGATGGGCAGTTCGAATCCCCCCTTGGTCATTCCAACGGTGATGCTGTCTTTCTTTTAGTAAAAATTCCCCTCCCTTGATTGACACCTACACTACAAGAACAAAAAACGCAATGAGCTTCTATTAAAAATGTATGCAAAATAAAGTTACAGTTTTATATTAAGTGTTCATAAAGAAAAGAGTCCATAGTCCATCATTTTTATAACACTGTCTTACGAACGTTGTAAAAAGCAAATAGCAAATAGGAAGCAAACGAACGAATTCTATTTCATTGCATTTAATTTTTAATATGCCAAATATATATTGACGATAAATAAAATATTAATAAATACGTAAAATAAATGTTAATATAATTAATATAAATAAAAACTGACAAACTCTAAGCTAAATGAACAACAAGGGAAGTAATGTTGATGAGTTCAACACTGTTATCAGTGTAGAGACAAAAAATCAATAAATTCATGTTTGGCAATGAATTTATAATATAAATTCAATTAAAAATCAAATACACTGTACATACAAATTTTGCAAATATAAGACAGAACAATAAGGCAACATAAGGCAAATATATATATATATATATATATATATATATATATATATATATATATATATATATATATATATATATATATATATATATATATATATATATATATATATATATATATATATAAATATAAGGCCAAAGGTTACAACCAAGTATTTATAGAGAAAAATAACAATAAATGTTGTCCACTTCAATTAAAAGCATTAAATACCTACCATATAATTTTAAATTTTAGATTATTATAATAAACTT
>JASANF010019544.1:0-11348 GCA_030248245.1 Trissonchulus sp. WLG1_4
ATTGTTTACTAGTTAAAATAAATAAGTGGACATTCGAATAAGCAGTAGCAGGCTTCAATCACACATCAGCAGGGCACTGGGTAAACTATATGGTATGTACCTTACAGTATCCAAAATTTGACTCAGTGTTATTCGCACAGCCCTAGACCCTAGTTCAAATTTGGAAGTTCAAACGCTTTGCTCGTTTCAAACGTTACGGTTTGCTGTTCCTCAAATTTCAATTCTATTCGCTAATCATAATTCTGATAAGAGTATCAAACTATTAATGTTGTTGTCGATAATTGTGTTCGATATTAGAATGTCCGTGTGCCCCAGTGAGGTGTGATTCGTCTCGACGTGGTTGACGCAAGGGAAGATTGATCAGTCTCAAGGTCACAAGGCACAGTGAACCAGAATGTGTGTGTGTGTGTGTGTGTGTGTGTGTGTGTGACTGTTGGCACTGCACTGTAGTCAGCCTGAATGGATTCGAAAGTTTGTATTAAGCTTAATAACTACACTCGCAGGGGTGTGATCGGTCCTCAGAAAAATTTGGCGTATTTTTCAAAAAAATTTGAGGAATTCTGCTAAAATTTTTTGAGGAATTTGCTAAAAAATTGAGGAATTTCCACCACGATTACGTCCCAAAAAAATTAAAAATAGTTTTCATGAATTCGACCATTAATTCGACCACTCAAGAAGGTTAAAAATACATAGTGTTCATGCCGACAGCTTATCAGACACGCAAAGTTGCTCAATTCGCACACTGTCTGTTATCAATTGAGCGGGTAATATTTTTTTCTCCTTTTATTTTTGCTGTGCTGTCGTTAGCAGTAGCGAAGCTGATAAATTGAAATCTGGGGGCGTCATCACCAGAAACCACTGATTTTTACACATTTTGGCGAAATGGTTTACATAACAAAATGTAGTTTGTATATAGTAGTCCGTACCCAGAAAAAAATTTCGTGGGAGGGAATGACTTTTTGATCTTTTGTAATGGGTAAACACGCACGTTTTTGCAATATTAACACAAAATTGTGCATTAGAAATGCAAGACCACTAAGCCACAAAGTTGAGGGGTCTGGGGGCTACAGCCCTCAGAAAAAACAGAATTTTTTCCGAAAAACAGAAAAAATCCGGAATTTTCTCAGACCGTAATATAAAAACCAAAGGTTTTGTCAACTTTCGGCCCGAATTTGATCCAGTGGAGAAATTATTTCCGGCGAGAAAATTCAAACCAAAAAGGGAAACTGTCACATCACTACACCAGAATGCGCAGAAAAAATTATTGATATATTTTTGATTTTTAGGCCACATTTGGTCAATTGGGGACGTATCAGAAATTTTTTCAAGACATTAAAAACCAAACGGAAACCCTTGTCTAAAATTTCAGTGGGAAAAAATTTTGGGTGGAATCAGGGCGGCGGACCGTGACCTCCAAAAAGGGGGTGGGATACGGCATAAACTTTTTTACCTTATTCGACCTTTTTACTACATTCCTAAGTTGCGTTAATACATGTCCTGCACTGCTGCGTCATGATGTTTTGGAGAGACAGTGGTGTACATCACTGGCGGTCCCAGACTTTGATTTCGGGGCGGGGGCGAAGGTCTGAAGAAATTTTTTCACTTTTTATGATAGCGTTTTTCAGCTTTACGCTATCTTGTTATTACCGCAGCCATATCAAGGGGAACGAGTTGAGTCTGTTTGTAGTAAAAGCCAGTAGCGTACCCAAGAAAAAAATTGAGAATTTTTATTTTTTAGGCCGAATTTGGTCAACTGGAGACGTATCAGAAATTTTTTCGGACAAGAAAATAACGCAAAATATGGGAACATCACATCAAACAGTTTGCCCCCAGGAAATAAAATCGATAATTTTTTGATTTTTAGGCCAAATTGGAAAACTGAAGGGGTATGTATCGGAAATTTTTTTGGGCACACAGAAACCAACGACTGGACTTTACTAATTTACCCCTACTGCATCAAAATTGTTTCACTATTATGCGAAATTATTCGAAATTTTTTACCCCAATTATTGCGAATTTGCGAAAGACATTATGAGCTCAGCAATATAAAAAACATAGACACCCATATATATACCTAAAATGCTAAGCTAATGATAATGTTGGTTGTTCACTCTTTAAAATACAAAATCTGTGAACTATTTGCGGCACAACACGAACAATGGCAGCAATTAAGGGAAATTTAATTATATGCAAAGTTAATATGTTAAACAAAGCCGAACAGTTGCAGGGGGTGAACGCGGCAGCCCTCTGGAAAATTTTTTCAGTTTCTTGGCCGAACTTAGTCAACTGGAGAGTCCAGTGGAGACGTATCAGAAATTTTTTCGACAAGGAAATTAAAACAAAAGATGGGAACCTCACATCAGAGTAGGAGTGTATGCAATTGAATACGTAATGTAATGTTGAACCTTGGACATTTAACAACCCCAGCGAGATGAAACCGCAAAGCTAAGTTAGCCCTCAGAAAAAAAGTTAGGGAAATTTTTTGATTTTGAGGCCAAATTTCATCAATTTACGGCCATTTTTGGTATGCGGCTCCTAAAAAATTTTCTTTTGCTCCGGGCAAAAGGGGGGATATATCCCCTATATTCACCCCATCCGCCACAGTGTAACGACCGGAACACCGGGTGGGGTATGCGTATGGGGGGTGGGGGTCTGGGACCCCCTAAAATTTTTGATTTTGGTGCAAGGGCAAGCTAACTTAGAAAAATAGAAGCAACGACACCAACACAAAATATAAAGTAAAGAATTTAAGGGGGTAGTGTCGCGAAAGAAGTTTTGCTCATAGGTTGCAAAAAGAGATCTTTTTGCTTTGAACTTGTACGTTCACTGAGAAACTAGTCCAATGCTATACTGTGTTAAATAAGTACTGCCAGACAGTAGACTACCAATATCTACCATTATCTTGAACCAATCACCGATTGTAAGCCAGACATTACACAATAAGGACATGAAAATTCAAAAAATTCAGCCAGATATCAGATTGGCCAGCTTGTGAAGCACACATAACGTGTCGACGCACAGTTTTTTGCCACAAATAAGAAAAAAGAAAAATGAAGGTTCGTTTTTCTTTTGATTTTAAAATAAGCGTCTAAATTTTTCACAATTTATCATTATTGCTGTACTTTACTTATTTGAGTACTTTACTTACTTACTTACTTACTTTATTTGAGTACTTTACTGTTTACGCACAGTTTCACAGTTCAAACAGGTATTACTCCGCAACCACTCAAGCAATTTGCACTGAATTTTGTGTGCATAAACTACAACATATGCCCTTTTAGTCTATGTAAACAAACTAAACAAATAAGTTGATAATTGTGACGAAAAAATCGAATGTGAATAGGTTTTTAAAACGTCATTTTTCCGACTTTGCGACCTCATTGCAACCAGTATACTGCATCAATTTTGATGAAACTTGGCGAAAATACTTACCTCAACATATATTTTCAAAATATATATAGAACGATGTCTTATCTTCTTCTAAAAATGTTTTACAGTTACGCAAAATCGACTGCTTTCGCGACACTACCCCCTTAAATGAAATTGAGCAAGTAACCAAATATTTTGATGAAAAATTAGAATCCTTGAGGAATTTGAGGAACATTTCGAAATTTGAGGACAATTTGAGGAATTTTACCAATTTGAGGAATTTGAGGACCTATCACATCTCTCAGTATATAAATCCATAGCGAATGGGACGGTCAGCTTAAACAGAGCCCAATATACTTTAATTTTGCCCGACCAAATCGTTAAAACAATATGTTAGCTATATAATATATCGACACTAAACAATTGATATATATCACACCCCCCCCCACCACCCCCCCCCCCCCCCCCCCCCCAAAAAAATATATATATATATATATATATATATATATATATATATATATCATTAAAATATATATATTTGGGGGCGGGTCCCAGGGGGGGGGGCGGGGGGGGGGGCCGCGTCCCCCCCGAAATTTTCTCCGACTGAAATTTTACACAAGGGTCCCCCCTTTGGTTTTTATGGTCCGGCCGGAAAATTTTTCTGATGCGTCCCCAATTGACCAAATTTAGTCTAAAAATCAAAAATTTCCCCAAAATTTTTTCCTGGGGGCTGCCGCCCCCAGACCCCTGCGACTCCGTGGCTTACTATTCCTTGTTATTATCTTTCATCAAAGCCTATGCATGTATACATGAGTACATTATACTGCATTTGCATGTCTACACAAGTATATTATGCTTCATTTAGTGGTGTAATACACTGTCTGATCTGATGTTCCCTGATCTTGTGTTTTATTCTTCTGTCGGAAAAAATTCTGATACGTGTCCAGTTGACCGAATTCGGCCTAAAAATTGAAAAAATCTCCATTTTTTCCTGGGTACACCACTGGCTTTTACTACAAACAGACTCAATTCATTGCCCTTGAAATGGCTGCGGCTATAGCAAAATAGAGTAAAGCTGAAAAACGCTATTATTAAAAGTGAAAAAATTTCTTCAGACCTCCGCCCCCCCCGAAATCGAAGTCTGGGACCGCCAGTGATATATATATATATATAATGGTGATTAGGCCAAATTTCGTAATTGTAATTTCGCTGGGACAAGCCTGAGCCTTAATCCAAACTTCAGCTCAAACTTAAGCTTTTTTGAAAACACACACACACACAAACACACACGTCGTGAAGTGCCTTGCGCGAAAAAGGTCAAAAGTAGGACTCTGACGGAACATTAAAAATACACCAACCATGGGAACGGCCCGCGAGCAGCAACGCCAAGTGTACAAATGAACAGCGTGTCGGAAACCCTCCTGCAGCATTTCGTTCTGCAAAATAAAAAAATGACAAATAAAAAATAAAGTATAATATAACGAAATAAAAACTTCTGCACGTTCATTTCGTAAATAAAACGATCAAAACTGGATCACATTTATGACAGACTCAGGCTTAATGCACTTAAAATAACTCATGCATTTTGTGTAACTCCTATATAAATAAACTTTTTCGTTTAGTTTCGTAAAACATGAAAACTATACATAATCCTGAAAAAAGGTCACAAAATTAGTCACAAAAAGGATTACTTACTAGATCAGCGTGTCTAATCGCCTCTTCCACATATTTGGCCACGCCAGTAATGTAGGCTCCTTTATCTTGAAAGTAGGTACTAAAGTCTGCATTATATTTTAGCGGCTCAGAGTGGGCTTCGATGCAGGGATGCGAATCGGGGAGAAGTATTTCGTCCAAAACTTCCACATTGCCAATGGCATCTCTGAAACTCACAGCTTCGCCTCCGCCTGCGCTTGCCATTTCGCACAAAAGCTAAACCCTAAAATATACAAAGATTAAGAGCGGCTTGATGGTGGGGAGATTCCCATATAGAATATATTAGTGTATGCATACCAGGGTTTTTTGTGCAAAACTCTGTGCATATGCACACTTTTTTGAAATTTTGCGCACAATTAAAATTTTGCACAATAATGCAGAGTGCCCGATGGGCCTGAGATATGCTCAAAATGCACTTTTTAATGCAAAATCGAAAAAAATTCTGGGGGTGCCGTCTGTAGACCCCTGCGTCTACTGGCATATATAACTGGCGGCATCATCAACGGCATCAAATTTTTATATAGTCAGATGGGGCAAAAAAATACAAAATATGAGTACAAGGTTTTTTGCTTTCCTGGATTAAGTTTCTCGGGCAAACTTTTTTCAAACAATACCTCGCAGAGTTGCTCTACAAAACCACACATTAAACTTTTTTCTTTGCATTAGTAATTTTATGTAAATCAAAAAATAAACGTATTTTTTACCCCCATTTTTGGGGGAAAAATACGGTCGCGGGGAAAAATACGGGTCGATTCTGACCCATCAAGGAACGCAGACCAAAATGCGTCAACCGTTATGAAACTCAGCTCAAAATTGAAAGATCTGCTATTCACGTTTCATTGTCTGTAGGTATTTGCGGGTGGTGTGTGGGAGAGGCCTGTGAGACTTCCAGTATGCTTCATAGGGTGTATCGGTAACAGTAATAAGTAAATAATATTAAATAAATAATAAATAAACAAGAGTCCTTAATATGAATAGTATATATGCCACTCTTTTGGACCCCAGCTTGACCGCCACGGACACGCTGCTGTCACAGGACGGATTTTGTGTTCAAAACGGGTTTAAAAACTGTTCAAAACCAGTTCAAAAAATTTTGAACTGGATTTGGACAAGCAACTTTGGACTAGTTTTGAATGCTTTTTAGACGTTTTTTTAATATTTTTGAACTGGTTTTGAACGTTTTTAAACTAGTTTTGGACTCGTTCAAAACGAGTCTAAAACGAGTCCAAAACATTTCCAGCGCAAGTTTGAATGAAATTTGAACTCGTTTTGAACGAAATTTGAACTAGTTTTACACTAGTTTTGGACGCGTTTTAGACATACGCTGAACAATTTTGAACTCGTTTTGGACTGGTTTTGAACTGGTTTTGAATGTTTTTTAAACTCGTTTTGGACGTTTCGTTTCTCAGCGTTCGCCTGCACGCAGGAATTTTGAACTCGTTTTGAACGCTTTTTAAACTAAATTTGAACGTTTTCGTAGCATTTACTGGCGCACCCTGGGACCTCCCTCGGTTCTACCGTATACAGTGCAATCGTTTTCTAGTTTCTGCCGTTTTCAAGTTTTTTCATTTAGGTATTTTTTGTTCTGTTACATGTTACATGACTCCGATTAGGATCAGTCCATCCCTCACCCAGAAACGCCTGTACATATATACCAGAACTACATATTATATATTTCCTTATATTCGGGTTCGGGTGGTTCGGGTACGAATGGTTCTGGTTCGGGTTCGGGTACGTTTCGAAAAAAATCCCAACACTAAATCCTAACTTTTTTGCAGCCTGCAGGTAATTTTAAGGATCGAAATTCGGCGGGAAGGAATTATTTTTGCCCATAAATGGCTTCCGACCCCATCCTTTAATATAGAAATATATAACCAACCCCCATCGTCAGCCAAGCCCCCAATCTGATCTCTAGCCCTCAAAAGAGCTGTCACCCCTTTTAATAAAAATCTAGAGTGAAATTATTGGTGTTGAACTTGAAACCCTTAGGGGTGCAATAAGTCGGAAAAACGGCATTTTTTCGACTAATGATCCTGAGTCCCTCAATAAAAAATAGTCCCATCGAAATATTGTGCTGAAATAACAAAAAAAGCGTTTTATTTAAGTTCCAAGATTTACAGATGCTTTCACACCCGAACGCCCAAATTCCTTATTGGTATGTTTAATACATATGTTAGGCCAATTTTGGAGTATTGCACACCCGTATGGTCGCCTTATCTTCTGAAAGATATTGATTCCGTCGAACGAGTTCTACGAAAGTACACTAAAAAGATTCCAGGATGCGCAGGTATGACATATTCGGAACGTCTAAAAGCCTTGAATATAGAAAGTTTAGAAGAACGCAGGTTAGTTAATGATCTAGTCCTTACCCATAAAATAATTTGTCAACAAGTTGATTTAGATTTTTCTGACATTTTTCAGTTTGCTGGTGATAATGGCAGTAGAGGACACTGTCTGAGACTTAAGCAACCTATTAGTCGGTTGCTAGGTACAAGTGGCTTCTATTCATTTAAGACCCCCCGTATTTGGAACCAGCTGCCTGAGAGGATAGTCTCTACCAAATCGTCAAAAGAATTTCGAACCAGACTGCGAGAGGTAGATTTAACACATTTTTTAAAGGGGCGTTGGGGTTAGGTGACCACATAGGTCGTCCCCGCTCCCACTCCTTCGAAACCCCCCGTCATTATAGCATATGTATACTTTTGGATTAACAATAATGTTAACATGTTTTAGCTTAACTATATTATTGGACTTTCTAACATTTTTAAATAAATCCTTGTGTTAACCGTTGTGTTACGAAATTTTCTCTTTTTTGTGTTTCATTGGAGTAAACTTTTTCTTCTTCTTCTTCTTCTTCTAATACCCCCCAAACCCAGGGTGGTCAAAATTGAACGCTCTTTCGAATAGGCTGGGTGAAGAAGTTTGTAGAATGTAAGCTTTAGCTGGAAATCAATTTTTGTCCAAAGAAGCGAGCGCATTCTCGTAGAAAGGCAATCAGTGGACCCGGGAAAGACCGGAGGACCCTCAAGGTTGGGCGCAGGCAGGCCCAGGTGGTGGAGTCGGGGGGCATTCCAGGATCGCGTGTGCTAGATCGTCCACTGCACCCGGGCAGTCCGGGAGCAGGGCGGTACTGATTCGGGGGTGCCGAGGGTGCCGACGACCCGCGTCTACCCCTGGGTCGACCCCGCAGTTTCAACAAACTGGTAGGAAAGCGGAAAAAACTTTTTGAATGGGGGACAAGATTTTCGAAGCAATATTTAAGGGGGACAAGGATAAGATTTCTTGAGGGGGGGGCATGATATCATGTCCGGGACCGTGAGCGTGAGGACAAGATTTTCAGGAAATCTTGTCCAGGAGACAGGATTTCAGGGGGAACAAAAACAAGATGTGACACCAGAACAAGACAAAACTTTTGTACTGAAACTGAATGTGCTGCAACGCTTCTATTAGTCCGGTCTAGTTAGCTTCATAAATTTCACTCTAGATTTTTATTCCACTCTAGATTTATTCCACTCTAAGGGGCGACGCGACAGCTATTTTGGGGGCTAGGGATTAGATTGGGGGCTTGGAGCAAGGTCCCTCGCGACCCCTCCTTCCACGCCTCATTCGTGTAGGGCTGTGCGAACATAAGGATGGGGTGGAATGCATCGATATTTTTATTAAAATTTTATGGGCAAAAATAAGGAGAAAGAGAGAGAAGAAAATAGTTCATGATAAGAAAGTTTATGAAGGAAATTTTAGAATAAAAAGGATAATTTCCGTGTGCCCTCGGAGGCACATTAATTACTTGTCCATAATCGACACATATATAGTAAGAGGAAATTATAAAAATGTTAGAAAGTCCAATATATAGTTAAGCTAAACATGTTACATTATTGTTAATCCAAAAGTATCCATACGCTATGATACGGGGGGTTAAGGAGTGGAGCGGGGACGACCTATGTGTACCTAACCCCAACGCCTAAAAAATGTGAATCTTCCCTCTCGCAGCGTAATATTTCGATCTTTAGAGATTATTCCTTCAGGCGGCTGGTTCCAAATAAGAAGATGAATAGAAGCCACTTTACCTAGCAACCGACTATTAGGATTTTTTATTTTCAGACAGTGTCCTCTACTGCCATTATCACCAGCAAACTAAAAATGTCAGAAAATCTAAATCAATGTTGTACAAATTATTTATGGGTAAGGACTTAATCATTAACTAACCTGCGTTACTTTATAAACTTTATATTCAAGGCTTTTAGACGTTCCGAATCTGTCATACCACACCGCACCCGCATACTGGAATCTTTTTAGTGTACTTTCTAGAACTCGTTCAACAGATAATTCTTGAAAAAGCGACCATACGGGGTGAATCTCAAAATTGGCAATATTTTAAAAATACCAATAAGGAATTTGGGCGTTCGGGTGTGAAAGCATCTGTAAATCTTGGAACTTAAATAAACGCTTTTTTGTTATTTCAGCACATATTTCAATGGAACTATTTTATTGAGGGACTAGGATATTAAGTGAAGAAATGCCGTTTTTCCGACTTATTGCACCCCTAAGGGTTTCAAGTTCAACACCAATAATTTCACCTCTAGATTTTTATAAAGGGCACTTTAGTAGAGAGATGGGGGCTGGCTACGAGGGGGTGGTATATATGTTCAGGCGTAATATTAAAGGATGGGGTGGAAGATGGGCAAAAATTCTCGCCAGATCCTTAAAATTACCTGCAGTCTGTAAAAAAGTTAGGATTTAGTGTTGGGCAACCCCACCCACCAACCACGACCCGAACCACCCGAACCCGAATATAAGGAAATATATAATATGTAGTTCTGGTTTTGTCAGGCGTCTGGGTGAGGGATGGTTCCATCGGAGTCATGTAACAGAACGAAAAAATACCTAAATGAAAAAACTTGAAAACGGCAGAAACTAGAAAACGATTGCACTGTATACGGTAGAACCGAGGAGGTCCCAGGGTGCGCCAGTAAATGCTACGAAAACGTTCAAATTTAGTTTAAAAAGCGTTCAAAACGAGTTCAAAATTCCTGCGTGCAGGCGAACGCTGAGAAACGAAACGTCCAAAACGAGTTTAAAAAACATTCAAAACCAGTTCAAAACCAGTCCAAAACGAGTTCAAAATTGTTCAGCGTATGTCTAAAACGCGTCCAAAACTAGTGTAAAACTAGTTCGAATTTGAGTTAAGAAAACGAGTTCAAATTTCATTGAAACTTGAGCTGGAAATGTTTTGGACTAGTTTTAACTCGTTTTTTTTGAACAAGTGCAAAACTAGTTTGAAAACGTTCAAAACCAGTTCAAAAATATTAAAAAAACATCTAAAAAGCATTCAAAACTAGTCCAAAGTTGCTTGTCCAAATCCAGTTCAAAATTTTTTGAACTGGTTTTTGAACAGTTTTTAAACCCGTTTTGAACACAAAATCCGTCCTGTGACGGCACCGTGTCCGTGGCGGTCAAGCTGGGGTCCAAAAGAGTGGCGTATTATACTATTCATATTAAGGACTCTTGTTTATTTATTATTTATTTAATATTATTTTACTAATTACTGTTACCGATACACCCTATGAAGCATACTGGAAGTCTCACAGGCCTCTTCCCACACACCACCCGCAAATACCTACAGACAATGAAACGTGAATAGCAGATCTTTCAATTTTGAGTTGAGTTTCATAACGGTTGACGCATTTTGGTCTGCGTTCCTTGATGGGTCAGAATCGACCCATCCTTTTCCCCGCGACCGTATTTTTCCCCCAAAAAATGAGGTAAAAAATAAGTTTTTTATTTTTGATTTACATAAAATTACTAATAAAGAAAAAAGTTTAATGTGTGGTTTTGTAGAGCAACTCTGCGAGGTATTGTTTGAAAAAAGTTTGCCCGAGAAACTTAATCCAGGAAAGCAAAAAACCTTGTACTCATATTTTTGTATTTTTTTCCCATGCTGACTATATAAAAATTTGGATGCCGTTGATGATGCCGCCAGTTATATATGCAGTAAACACAGTACTACAACGGCACCCCCAGAATTTTTTTTCGATTTTGCATTAAAAAGTGCATTTTGAGCATATCTCAGGCCCATCGGGCACTCTGCATTATTGTGCAAAATAAGTGTGCGCAAAATTTCAAAAAAGTGTGCATATGCACAGAGTTTTGTTACACAAAAAACCCTGGTATGCATACACTAATATATTCTATATGGGAATCTCTCCACCATCAAGCCGCTCTTAATCTTTGTATATTTTAGCGGCTAGGAGTGGGCTTGGAAGCAA
>JASANF010019545.1:0-25127 GCA_030248245.1 Trissonchulus sp. WLG1_4
CGCGGGCATACACCAGCCTTAAACGAAAATTTTTGTTTTAGAATGGTACAATACAGTTGTCACAACTTTTTAAAGATGTTCAGGATGTAATTTTAAAAAATAAAAGCATGAAGAATTTTAACATTTATATGTCTGAAAAGCGCAATTTGTGAGCTTTCGAATGACGTATTACACATGCAGAACGGTAAAACTAGTCAAAAGTTATAAACGTAAACTCGTAATCCACACAGTCTTAAAAGCCGAAGTTATTTTAGGAATGAAATCGGACTTAATTAAGTCGGACTTAATCGAGTCGGACTTAATTAAGTCTGCGTTCCAAAAATACTGGACTTAAGTGGACTTAATTAAGTCCGCTGCAAATTTAAGTCCACTTAAGTCCGACTTAACTGGACTTAAACTTGCAGCGGACTTAATTAAGTCCACTTAAATCCGGTATTTTTGGAATGCGTTTAAGTCCACTTAAGTCCGCTGGTTTAAGTCCAGTTAAGTCAAGTCCAGTTAAGTCCATTTTAGAAAAAGGCCCCAAGAGTACATATTTTGTGTATTTTAGGTGATTCATGTTTCCTTTGTTTGCGCTGGCTACACGAGCACACGTCAGATTGTCACTCTTATCAAGAGCATACTGTTCTACCGCAAAAATCCATTGCACTTTCATCTGCTTGTGGACTCGGTTGCTCACCATATACTGCGGACTTTGTTTATAACTTGGCAAATACCAGGCCGTATGTTTGTTTGGTATTTAAAAATTGATGCTTGAATCGAAAAGATACTTTTACATTTCAATTCTAGTATTGATAGTAATTTTGTAATGATTTATAAGTAATTTAAAAATAGCCCTTTGTTATTTACAAAAATGCATTATTTTGTTTATTAAGCAAAGGTGAAGAATGTGGAACAATACTTTGAGTTGATTTGCCTAATTTCTGAATCGTAGCGTGGAATTTGTCGTTTGCATATCGAATCGAGACTGTCGGTATTTTCTGATTTCATCAGACTTCAGATTATTGGTTGAATAAGCGTGGCCTTAACGGCTACATTTTCTGTCGAAAGTTTGGCAGTGTTTTTTTTCATATTTTAGTGGAAATAAGCTATTATTTTGCATCTGAAATTGTGGATCAAGTCTCTTGGATTCCGAACAAACATTATTCAGGCGTGTTTGGCTTGCTGAAACTCACCCTTCCTCGAGTCTTGCCACCGCATTTGCAAAAAGTAAATCCGTGTTGCAAAATCACGTACTCTTTTTCAATGAGCAAAGTTTACCATTTTTTATTGATTTTATTATTGCAGCAATAATACCTGCCTTTTAACGTGTTTAGCTATATTACATTCCTCTGTTTTTGTCTGACTGCGTACAGGTTTTTCGCCATTCGTGAATGTGACTTGTATGATTTGAGTTTAGAAGTACATACATAACGATGCGAATGCAAGTTAAGCAGATAAATCTATTAGTTTTATGTCAAAAAATCAGAAAATAAAAAAACATTTAAATTCATAAAAAATAGAGTCAGTCAGTAATCACTCTGGTTTCTGGAATCGACAGTATATATGCAATATTCTGTAGTTAAGCTCAGTTCATAGTCGTCCTTAACCTGTCGTTGGACGTTGTCTCTGCAATGTTGTCCCTAAAATTAAAAAAAAACACAAGCATCAAACATAACAGTTTTTTGCATAAAAACATTTTAAATCAAGACGAGCGCTGCCTGTCTTTTTGTTCTTGTATGAATGAACAACGGACAATAATGTTGTATGTACATAGTAGTTATAGTAGTTTTATTTCATAGCTCATCATAGACTTATAATAGATAGATTAATGGAATTAATAGAATAATTGATAGATTAGTTGTGTTTTTGTTTCCTGTAGGTGATAGTGCTGGACGTGGACGTTGTGTTGGCGGCCGACCTTGTGGAACTCTGGTCCCTGCTGCGTCTGATGTCCGGCCGTCAGTGTCTGGGCCTGGTGGAGAATCAGTCGGACTGGTACTTGGGCAAGATTGTGCCGCATCCATGGCCGGCTCTGGTGAGAGGAGTCTGAAAAAGACTATTTTATACATAGCATTAGCATGTATACTATAAAAATACTTTGCTTGGCAATTTTTGATGCGTTGTTTTCGAAAAACAGTATAAATTTGAACACGTCCCATGAGAAACGAGCTTCAGCGGTCAGTTTTTCAACATTCAGAACTTCTGATCAGAAGTTATGCGCTATTAGTGACATGATTATTTCGTAAGTTTATTATTTATCATTAATATTTCGTGACTGCTGTATTAAGTATGAATCGAGGCTAAGAATTGGATAATCGACATACACTATAGGCACTCCACTGTATGTACTAACGACTTACGATTTGGGCTTTAAAATTGGTTGGTAGTATTAGTTGATTGATTATCAATCAATTATTACTTGTTTATTTTCAGGGCCGTGGCTTCAATACCGGAGTGATTTTGATGCGCCTAGACGTTCTGCGCAACTCCTTTGACTGGAATACTGTATGGACTGAGTTGACGCGACAGGAACTGGGAACCCTGCGATTCACCTCGTTGGCTGATCAAGTACGACTGGCGGTTGTAATTTGTGTCGGACGATTTTTTAATATTTTTTTGTGTGGACATATTGAAAATTCAGGGGTTTGGGCGCTATCGCGTCATCCCTGACATAAATACGTTCTATATAAAAAATTATCCAAAATCAAGGTTTCAATGTACTCCATAATATTTATTATGTAAGATTAAACCGTGCAAATGTGACATATGTATAATGTTCGTGAATCTATATGGACTGTTCTGTGGACTGTAATGCCTAGTTGACTTGTATTGATATTAGGGATAGACCGCTGGCTCGGCTCGGCACCAAAATTTCCGGCTCGGTCTAACCCTAATTGATACACAAACACACTTCGTAGTTACGTGCTATATTTATTCAGTTCGAAGTCCATGAAACAATTCCAACCTATTAATAGTTTCAGTATTATGAGATTTTATATGGTAATTTTTTCTCCTATTCCAGGATATTTTCAACGCCGTCATCCAACATGATAGCAGCCTTCTCTATCGTCTGCCGTGTCAATGGAATCTGCAACTAGGGGACAATTCTCGCGAGGATCTCTGCTCATTTGAACTCTCTGATCTCAAGGTAATTAGGTACTCAATTGGCATAATAATGTGGCTTTTCTGTCGGATAGGACGAACGTGAAGGATTTTTCATGCGATAGAGACGTAAAGTTGTTGACTGTTTCAGATAATTCACTGGAATTCACCTGTGAAAACTCGCGTGAACCACAATCGGCATGCGGAATTCTACAGAAAACATTATCAAACTTTTCTGGAGTTTGACGGCAACCTGCTGCGGCGTGAACTGTATCACTGTCCAAACATATCCATTGGTTTCAATAAAACAGTACGTTTCAGGAAGGCTACGATAGGCTTTGCAATCGGAGCTTAGTTATTGATTATGTGTAAGTTTGTAACATTGTGAAATCGAAACAGTTGAAGGATGGGTAGAAGCGGCGAAAGTGGCAAAGGCGTTTTGAACAGGTTATTGTGAGTGCGAAACTCTACTGCTTGAGCATGAGACCCAGTTGCTGTCGGCCTTTTTTCGGAAAAAACCTAAAAAACAGCTCATGTAATAAGCCACTAATGAAAATGGAGGGAAAATATAGATAGATCATACTTCATAGTAAGTATTTTCTTCCATACTTTGAGTCCTTATCTGGGTTTTTTTCGCTGGCAAATTGTCGCAAATTTGCGAAAAGCTTGAAATTTTTTTCGCAAAATAAAATTTTTTTGCAGACTTACTTTTGTTACTTAAATTACTTAATGCAGAAGATTTTACATATAAATGTTAATAAAACATCATTCCACGTATGCATGATTAAGACCGACGCAATTTCTACCCTTTTTGGCCAAAAAGCAACGATTTTGACATTGTTATGTAAATTTATGGAGAGTTTTGTGTAATTTTTCACAATTTTTACAATCAATGCTCAGCCGTAAAGAAATTTCAGAAGACCCGGTCAATGACCAAGTTAGGCCTGAAAATGCTAACATTTTAAAATGTTTCTTACTTATGTCCCCTCCGACCCCTATTCTACTGTCTATTAGTGTTACATGCAGTCTGTGTGATGATACATGGAAAAAAATGTGTTCCATTTACAGTCACTATAAACATCAAGTCACAAAGTTGCACGCGTCCGGGCCTAGGGGATCAGAAAAAGTCGGAGAAATTTTCAACTGTTAGGCCAAATTTGGTCATTTGGGGACGTATCGGAAATATGTTCCGACTAAACCACGAAAATCAGCGCACCTTACATTCAAAAACCTTACAAGTTCACCTCCGTTGCGTCAAAATTTTTTCGCAATCATCTATTTTTTTCGCAATTGCGAACGTTTTTGCGCAAAAAAACCCCCATGCCCTTATTGCTACATAAAGCTTTTAAATCAGTCCAAAATGTTATAACAACAGCTGCTGTTTTGTTTTTGTAGACATCGGAGGTGCCATTGAGTGAAGAGGAGGACGATTGTTATGATTTTCGAAGTCACCTCCGCATTGTCTATCGTGCTCATCTCTACTTTCTGCCATTTCACATTGAGGAGGTGTGTGGTGCTAAAGCCAAGAGCATGTATTGGATAACGTATGGCACTGTTATATTTTGCTTTTTCTAGGGACTTTTATGATTAACTGGATTAACTCGTTAATTCAAAGTAACATTGACGAAAGTTTATAAAACTTTTTTGAACGACTTAATGGATTAGATTAACTGGATTAGCTTCATTAACTCAACTTAAGATCGACGAAAGTTTATAAAACTTTGTAGAACGACTAAACACTAAACAGTATCAATATTTTATGAATTAAAGTTTAATCTTGACTTTGAAGTTACTCCAGTTAATCTAATCCAATTTAGTATGTATTTATGTAATGGCCCCTATTTGCGCTGATTTCAGTTTTCAGTACACTGCCTATCAAGAGCAATAAAATGACTTGTTTTAGCGTTCTGACGACGTGACCCTTGTGACTCAGATGTCCATGGACCGTCTGCAGATGCTGGAGTCCCTAGTGGAGCACTGGGAAGGACCCGCCTCCATCGCCGTCTATCTCTCCGACTCAGAGGCTGTGCAGTTTTCCAGCTTCGTGGCTGATTCGCCCATTCTCTCGCAGCGTCGCAATGTGGCATATCATGTGGTGTATAGAGAAGGAGTGAGTTCCACTGCAGAGCTTATCAGTTATCAGTCTATCACCAAGAGTACGTAATAATATGGTAGGCGGTATAACGCTGCTACTAAATTTTGACTATCAAGAGTAGTCGCAGAGTCATGCCACTAAAACAAATAAGTGGCGCTCGCGCTACTATTTGTTGTCAGCCTATTTGGTCACTGTATAGTTTATTTTAATGTTGGTATTATGGATAAGTTTATAAAGTTCATTAGTATTTGCACGTTTTGGTTTTTTTTCTAATCGTCTCTTGAAAATCAGTAAAACCAGGCATTTAGTTCAATTCAATGTAAGTATTCTGACCTGTAGTCATGCCAAATAACTTCTAGACATAAAATGGATAATCAGACTGCGCAAAGCCCGTATTATTAACGTAACCCTAAAAAAACCAACTTTCGCTCAAACAGGGTTTTTTTCAAAACGGCCAATGCTCAATTTGTGCTCATTTTTAAGTTTCAATTCTCATTTTTAAGTTCGAATGCTCAAAAAGTTTCAAAAGTTTTTTTGCACTGTTGCATTGCTAAAATGACAAGGTATGTAACCGTTAAGCCCGGTTCATACTTGTCCTTAAGAACACAGGGACAAGGACAAAGAACCGCAAAAGCGAGGCCCAAACCACAGACCACAAAAAGGGGGGGGGGGCAACGAAAAAAAAAGGGAGAGGGAAAGGAAGGGAACCGGGCTTTACAAGTCAAAGTATTTAGTCAAGACAACACAATGCAGAACTGAGCAACTGTGGGGCGAGTGCTCAGTGGCGTACCCAGAAAAAAATTTCGGAGGGGAATGACTTTTCGATTTTTGGCTTTGTATCAAATTGCCCTTTTTGGCAATTTTAACACTTATAAAACGCTTTACAAACGCAAGATTATTAAACCACAACGCTGCAGGGGTCTGGGACGGCAGCCCCCAGAAAAAATTGACGATTTTTTAAATAGTTAGACCGAATGTGGTCAACTAGAGACGTATCAGAAATTTTTTAAGACAGAAAAACTAAAACAAAAGATGGTAACGTCAATCAGACAGTGTCTTACACAAGTAAATGTAGCATAGTATACTCGTGTACTGTGTAGACATGCAAATGCAGCATAATGTACTCGTGTATACATGCATAGGCTTCGACGAAAGATAACAATAAGGAATAGGAAGCCACAGAGTTGCGCGGGTTTGGGGGCGGCAGCCGCCAGAAAAAAGTTAGAGAAAATTTTGATTTTTGGACAAAATTTGGTCAATTGGAGACGTATCGGAATTTCCGGCGAGCCAAAATCGAAGAGGGGGCCCTTGTTGATATTTTCTTATGAGTTGACCAAAAGGGGGGGCGGTACGCCTTCATACGTCCTGTATCCAGGTCGTACGTAACCAGAATTTTGAGAAAAAAGAAATCGCACGTAGGACAATTTTTTGAAAATATAGCAAGTTTGCAAAGGGGCGGCAGCCACCAATAAAACATGCCGAATTTTTAAGAAAACAGACCTTTGAAACATGCAGGAAAAAGCCATTTTTGCTTAAAAATCAGCATTTTTGTGCGCAACTTCGAGCACTGTGAAATTTCTTTTGTTTCGCCGATCCAACAGGGGGATTCCTCACGTGGCTACGCCCTTAGCCTGATATACTGACTACTGGATACATAAGCTGAGACAAAAATCTATGAAAAATAAAGTGATGATCAAGAACTTCCCTACTTAGTACTTGGCAACATAAATAGAGAAACAATTTTAAGATCTTATTTGGATCAATCTGGGACATCCCGAAAAAAGTTACGACCCACCGGAGAAACTAAAGGGGCGCGACACTTGTGTAACATGACTCAGGGAAATTTTTCAGAATCTCAATTTTTTATCCTGGTGACGTCTTTGGGCAATAGAAACAGTGCTCATTTGATGCTCATTTTTATTTTTCAATGCTCATTTTTATGTTCCAATGCTCAAATGAGCACAAATTTGAGCAAAAAAAACCGTGGCAAAGTGTGGTAGCTCACATCTGAACTGCATCCTTGTTTCAGACCATGTATCCGATCAACATCCTGCGCAATATCGCCCTTCGCCAGGTTCTGACGCCCTACGTGTTCCTGACTGACATCGATTTCCTGCCCATGTTCGGCCTCTATGAGGTCTCCAGACAAGCTGTCGCCAGTCAAGGTACTGTACTGACTGCGTCCGTTTAATAATACATGAAAATTTTTTAAAGTTTTTCTTTGACACATTCAGATATACAGAGTCATATACCTATCTTCCTTGCATAGTATATACATTGGGCCCATGGGGGGCTCTAGTATTGTATTGACTACCCACTGGCGACATTTTAGGCGTTTTGGGTGTCGTGCTTTTTTGTAAGATGAAGACAGCATTCTTTTCCAATTACTAAGTTACTGTTATGAATTTTATAGATTGCGTTATTGCAGTGGGTGGGTATTACTGTGTTACAACAAAATCAGTGACTATGAAATTGTGCAAACTGTACTGTACTGTACTGTAAACTTTGTGACATTCGAATAATAATTTTGACTCTTTAAAAAACATCTTGGAAGATTTTCTGCTGTTTTAGAATCCATGTCGCAGAAGGCTCTAATTATTCCAGCCTTTGAAACTCAGCGTTATAAGTTTGATTTTCCAAAATCTAAAACGGAACTTTTGCGAATGCTTGACGCTGGCTCGTTGCAAATATTTCGGTAAGTGAATTCAGACAGACAAAACTGAAGAATTTCATGCAAAGTTACTTCTAAGTCTGAATAACTAACGTCTGCGATAGGGGTCAATTCGTACGTCGAATTTCTGTTCAGAAGACGAGAGTATGAAATAGTCATACTTCGATTGTGGCGTGATTATTTAGTAATGTAATTTTAATGGCTGAACGAATATACGGCTGTAAGTATGAATTGGCTGTAAGTTGTAACTTGGAATAGAGGCTTTGTTTGTGTATATAGCTACCTATATAATTTGTTTTCGATCAGATTAGTTTATTTATTCGAAAATTTCAACATTACAGCAAACAATGATTTTTGTTATAATATGGCTTTGTAAAATTTTTGCTTGAAGTTTGCTTACATTGTATTTTGTGTACTTATTTAAAATTGTACTTTTGGAGGATTCAATTAAAATTTATTTGGCTAATAAAACTTAATTGGCCTTTTTTTGTAGTGCCTTTGGCCAGTAATTTAGTGAAAAATATGTTCCAACTATTTCAGCCGAGATGTGTGGGCGAAGGGTCACACGGTGACAGACTATGATCGATGGAAAACATCTATTGTGCCTTACACGGTTAGCGTTGGCTATACCTGATTCGGGGCGGAGAGTGTGTATTTTTAAGGACTCAGTTAGGTGACGCACGGTCACGGTATCGCAAGCAGAACCGGACAGTCCACTTCCCATTAATGCGAGAGCTTTGGATTATTCAGTGGCCTCCACAACCAGGCGCTGCATATAATCGTTAGTCTGCATGATTGCAGTCTTAATCAACGCTAGATGTTTAGCCCCAGTTTTCCGCCCAACCGTCGTAGTTTGGGATAGACTTGTGTTGGTTCCTTAAAACTCTGTAGTCGAGAGGATGGTTAAAGAAGTGTTGGAGTACCTTTTTTCTGGACCAATAGATTCAGTTGTTTGCACCACTTATTTGTGAACCTCATCATAATATCTATCTCGACACTGTATAGCCATTCCTATGTATATAACTTGCTGTTTCAGGTGAGCTGGCGTGAGGATTTCGAGCCTTACATTCTTGTGGGAAAACAGGTGCCCCTGTACGACCCCCGTTTCATGGGGTTCGGCTGGAACAAAGTGTCGCATATCATGGAATTGGATGCTCTCGGGTCAGTCTCCTGATATAGACTCTGACTTGCATATTATCCGTCCTGTAATATTGTTTGTGCTTTATTTTTTGCAACCCACCGACCAGACTAAATTGTGGGACCATTTCCAGCGTAGTGAATTGTCGAAACAGAAATTAAGGCAAGGCAGATACTATGGTAGATTCTACTAAATTTACTGCCAAAAAATTGCTACCTTGAGGCCCAATAGATAGTGTGATTTTCTGTTTACGCGACCACTTGCTGTACACTCCAAGTTGAATGCTTTGAGATAGACTTCTAATTCTTCAAGATTCGATTTTTGCGGGTCAAACTACCCTGGAATCAATGGTTTATGAAGAGATATAGGCCAATGAGAAGTCAGGATATCAAAAGAGTACTTCTATTCACACTTTCAATATCAGTCTCCTATTTCAACATAGTGTCGTCTATAGTCAGTACTGGGTTCAACTTTCGATTCAAGTTTTTCCAAATCCTGATTTTAGACGTGCAACTACATTGCAACAAGGGAAAATAATAAATATAAACACAACTTTGTACCCATGAGGTCAAAAAAGCAAGTTAGGTACCCCAAAGCCTGACTTGTAAAAATAATAAAAATGTTCAAAGTTCTGCTTTGAGATAGACTTCTAATTCTTCAAGATTCTATTTTTGCGGGTCAAACTACTCTAGAATCAATGGTTCATGAAGAGATATAGGCCAATGAAAAGTCAGGATATCAAAAGAGCACTTCTATTCACACTTTCAATATCAGTCTCCTATGTCAACATAGTGTCGTCTATAGTCAGTACTGGGTTCAACTTTCGATTCAAGTTTTTCCAAATCCTGTTTTAGACGTGCAACTACATTGCAACAAGGAAAAATAATAAATATAAACACTACTTGGTACCCATTAGGTCAAAAAAGCAAGTTAGGTACCCCAAAGCCTGACTTGTGAAAAATTGAAATTTTTCAAAAACTTTTATGCTTTAAGATAGACTTCTAATTCTTCCAGATTTGAGTTTTACGGGTCAAACTACCTTGGAATCAATGGTTTTTGAAGAGATATAGGCGAATTAGAAGTCAGTATATCAAAAGAGCACTTCTATTCACACTTTCAATATCAGTCTCCCATTTCAACATAGTGTCGTCTATAGTCAGTACTCGCTTCAACTTTCGATTCTAGTTTTTCCAGATCCTGATTTTAGACGTGTAACTACATTGCAACAAGAAAAAATAATAAATATAAACACTACTTTGTACCCATGAGGTCAAAAAAGCAAGTTAGGTACCCCAAAGCCTGACTTGTAAAAATAATAAAAATGTTCAAAGTTCTGCTTTGAGATAGACTTCTAATTCTTCAAGATTCGATTTTTGCGGGTCAAACTACTCTAGAATCAATGGTTTATGAAGACATATAGGCCAATGAAAAGTCAGGATATCAAAAGAGCACTTCTATTCACACTTTCAATATCAGTCTCCTATTTCAACATAGTGTCGTCTATAGTCAGTACTGGGTTCAACTTTCGATTCAAGTTTTTCCAAATCCTGATTTTAGACGTGTAACTACATTGCAACAAGGAAAAATAATAAACATAAACACTACTTTGTTCCCATGATGTCAAAAAAGCAAGTTAGGAACCACAAAGCCTGACTTGTAAAAACAATAAAAATTTTCAAATTTGTGCTTTGAGATAGACTTCTAATTCTTCCAGATTCGATTTTTGCGGGTAAAACTACTCTAGAATCTATGGTTTATGAAGAGATATAGGCCAATGAAAAGTCAGGATATCAAAAGAGCACTTCTATTCACACTTTCAATATCAGTCTCCTATTTCAATATAGTGTCGTCTGTAGTCAGTATTGGGTTCAACTTTCGATTCAAGTTTTTCCAATTCCTGATTTTAGACGTGTAACTACATTGCAACAAGGAAAAATAATAAATATAAACACTACTTGGTACCCATTAGGTCAAAAAAGCAAGTTAGGTACTCCAAAGCCTGACTTGTGAAAAATTGAAATTTTTCAAAAACTTTTATGCTTTAAGATAGACTTCTAATTCTTCCAGATTTGAGTTTTACGGGTCAAACTACCTTGAAATCAATGGTTTTTGAAGAGATATAGGCCAATGAAAAGTCAGGATATCAAAAGAGCACTTCTATTCACACTTTCAATATCAGTCTCCTATGTCAACATAGTGTCGTCTATAGTCAGTACTGGGTTCAACTTTCGATTCAAGTTTTTCCAAATCCTGTTTTAGACGTGCAACTACATTGCAACAAGGAAAAATAATAAATATAAACACTACTTGGTACCCATTAGGTCAAAAAAGCAAGTTAGGTACCCCAAAGCCTGACTTGTGAAAAATTGAAATTTTTCAAAAACTTTTATGCTTTAAGATAGACTTCTAATTCTTCCAGATTTGAGTTTTACGGGTCAAACTACCTTGGAATCAATGGTTTTTGAAGAGATATAGGCCAATGAGAAGTCAGTATATCAAAAGAGCACTTCTATTCACACTTTTAACATCAGTCTCCCATTTCAACATAGTGTCGTCTATAGTCAGTACTCGCTTCAACTTTCTATTCTAGTTTTTCCAGATCCTGATTATAAACGTGTAACTACATTGCAACAAGAAAAAATAATAAATATAAACACTACTTTGTACCCATGAGGTCAAAAAAGCAAGTTAGGTACCCCAAAGCCTGACTTGTAAAAATAATAAAATTTTTCAAAGTTCTGCTTTGAGATAGACTTCTAATTCTTCAAGATTCTATTTTTGCGGGTCAAACTACTCTAGAATCAATGGTTCATGAAAAGATATAGGCCAATGAAAAGTCAGGATATCAAAAGAGCACTTCTATTCACACTTTCAATATCAGTGTCCTATGTCAACATAGTGTCGTCTATAGTCAGTACTGGGTTCAACTTTCGATTCAAGTTTTTCCAAATCCTATTTTAGACGTGTAACTACATTGCAACAAGGAAAAATAATAAACATAAACACTACTTTGTACCCATAGGTCAAAAAAGCAAGTTAGGTACCCCAAAGCCTGACTTGTAAAAATAATAAAAATTTTCAAATTCTGCTTTGAGATAGACTTCTAATTCTTCAGATTCATTTTTGCGGGTCAAACTACCCTGGAATCAATGGTTTATGAAGAGATATAGGCCAATGAAAAGTCAGGATATCAAAAGAGCACTTCTATTCACACTTTCAATATCAGTCTCCTATTTCAACATAGTGTCGTCTATAGTCAGTACTGGGTTCAACTTTCGATTCAAGTTTTTCCAAATCCTGATTTTAGACGTGTAACTACATTGCAACAAGGAAAAATAATAAACATAAACACTACTTTGTTCCCATGATGTCAAAAAAGCAAGTTAGGAACCACAAAGCCTGACTTGTAAAAACAATAAAAATTTTCAAATTTGTGCTTTGAGATAGACTTCTAATTCTTCCAGATTCGATTTTTGCGGGTAAAACTACCCTAGAATCTATGGTTTATGAAGAGATATAGGCCAATGAAAAGTCAGGATATCAAAAGAGCACTTCTATTCACACTTTCAATATCAGTCTCCTATTTCAATATAGTGTCGTCTATAGTCAGTATTATGTTCAACTTTCGATTCAAGTTTTTCCAATTCCTGATTTTAGACGTGTAACTACATTGCAACAAGGAAAAATAATAAATATAAACACTACTTGGTACCCATTAGGTCAAAAAAGCAAGTTAGGTACCCCAAAGCCTGACTTGTGAAAAATTGAAATTTTTCAAAAACTTTTATGCTTTAAGATAGACTTCTAACTCTTCTAGATTTGAGTTTTACGGGTCAAACTACCTTGGAATCAATGGTTTTTGAAGAGATATAGGCCAATGAGAAGTCAGTATATCAAAAGAGCACTTCTATTCACACTTTTAACATCAGTCTCCCATTTCAACATAGTGTCGTCTATAGTCAGTACTCGCTTCAACTTTCTATTCTAGTTTTTCCAGATCCTGATTATAAACGTGTAACTACATTGCAACAAGAAAAAATAATAAATATAAACACTACTTTGTACCCATGAGGTCAAAAAAGCAAGTTAGGTACCCCAAAGCCTGACTTGTAAAAATAATAAAAATGTTCAAAGTTCTGCTTTGAGATAGACTTCTAATTCTTCAAGATTCGATTTTTGCGGGTCAAACTACCCTAGAATCAATGGTTTATGAAGAGATATAGGCCAATGAGAAGTCAGGATATCAAAAGAGCACTTCTATTCACACTTTCAATATCAGTCTCTTATTTCAACATAGTGTCGTCTATAGTCAGTACTGGGTTCAACTTTCGATTCAAGTTTTTCCAAATCCTGATTTTAGACGTGCAACTACATTGCAACAAGGAAAAATAATAAATATAAACACTACTTGGTACCCATTAGGTCAAAAAAGCAAGTTAGGTACCCCAAAGCCTGACTTGTGAAAAATTGAAATTTTTCAAAAACTTTTATGCTTTAAGATAGACTTCTAATTCTTCCAGATTTGAGTTTTACGGGTCAAACTACCTTGAAATCAATGGTTTTTGAAGAGATATAGGCCAATGAAAAGTCAGGATATCAAAAGAGCACTTCTATTCACACTTTCAATATCAGTCTTCTATTTCAACATAGTGTCGTCTATAGTCAGTACTCGCTTCAACTTTCGATTCTAGTTTTTCCACATCCTGATTTTAAACGTGTAATTACATTGCAACAAGGAAAAATAATAAACATAAACACTACTTTATTCCCATGAGGTAAAAAAAGCAAGTTAGGAACCCCAAAGCCTGACTAGTAAAAATAATAAAATTTTTCAAAGTTCTGCTTTGAGATAGACTTCTAATTCTTCCAGATTCGATTTTTGCGGGTCAAACAACTCTAGAATCAATGGTTTATGAAGAGATATAGGCCAATGAAAAGTCAGGATATCAAAAGAGCACTTCTATTCACACTTTCAATATCAGTCTCCTATTTCAACATAGTGTCGTCTATAGTCAGTACTGGGTTCAACTTTCGATTCAAGTTTTTCCAAATCCTGTTTTAGACGTGCAACTACATTGCAACAAGGAAAAATAATAAATATAAACACTACTTGGTACCCATTAGGTCAAAAAAGCAAGTTAGGTACCCCAAAGCCTGACTTGTGAAAAATTGAAATTTTTCAAAAACTTTTATGCTTTAAGATAGACTTCTAACTCTTCTAGATTTGAGTTTTACGGGTCAAACTACCTTGGAATCAATGGTTTTTGAAGAGATATAGGCCAATGAGAAGTCAGTATATCAAAAGAGCACTTCTATTCACACTTTTAACATCAGTCTCCCATTTCAACATAGTGTCGTCTATAGTCAGTACTCGCTTCAACTTTCGATTCTAGTTTTTCCAGATCCTGATTTTAGACGTGTAACTACATTGCAACAAGAAAAAATAATAAATATAAACACTACTTTGTACCCATGAGGTCAAAAAAGCAAGTTAGGTACCCCAAAGCCTGACTTGTAAAAATAATAAAAATGTTCAAAGTTCTGCTTTGAGATAGACTTCTAATTCTTCAAGATTCGATTTTTGCGGGTCAAACTACCCTAGAATCAATGGTTTATGAAGAGATATAGGCCAATGAGAAGTCAGGATATCAAAAGAGCACTTCTATTCACACTTTCAATATCAGTCTCCTATTTCAACATAGTGTCGTCTATAGTCAGTACTGGGTTCAACTTTCGATTCAAGTTTTTCCAAATCCTGATTTTAGACGTGTAACTACATTGCAACAAGGAAAATTAATAAACATAAACACTACTTTGTTCCCATGAGGTCAAAAAAGCAAGTTAGGAACCACAAAGCGTGACTTGTAAAAATAATAAAAATTTTCAAATTTGTGCTTTGAGATAGACTTCTAATTCTTCCAGATTCGATTTTTGCGGGTAAAACTTCCCTAGAATCAATGGTTTATGAAGAGATATAGGCCAATGAGAAGTCAGGATATCAAAAGAGCACTTCTATTCACACTTTCAATATCAGTCTCCTATTTCAACATAGTGTCGTCTATAGTCAGTACTGGGTTCAACTTTCGATTCAAGTTTTTCCAAATCCTGATTTTAGACGTGTAACTACATTGCAACAAGGCAAAATAATAAACATAAACACTACTTTGTTCCCATGAGGTCAAAAAAGCAAGTTAGGTACACCAAAGCCTGACTTGTAAAAATAATAAAATTTTTCAAAAACTTGTATGCTTTAAGATAGACTTCTAATTCTTCCAGATTCGAGTTTTATGGGTCAAACTACTCTAGAATCAATGGTGAGATATAGGCCAATGAAAGGTCAGGATATCAGAAGAGCACTTCTATTCACACTTTCAATATCAGTCTTCTATTTCAACATAGTGTCGTCTATAGTCAGTACTGGGTTCAACTTTCGATTCAAGTTTTTCCAAATCCTGGTTTTAGACGTGCAACTACATTGCAACAAGGAAAAATAATAAATATAAACACTACTTGGTACCCATTAGGTCAAAAAAGCAAGTTAGGTACCCCAAAGCCTGACTTGTGAAAAATTGAAATTTTTCAAAAACTTTTATGCTTTAAGATAGACTTCTAATTCTTCCAGATTCGAGTTTTACGGGTCAAACTACCTTGGAATCAATGGTTTTTGAAGAGATATAGGCCAATGAGAAGTCAGTATATCAAAAGAGCACTTCTATTCACACTTTTAACATCAGTCTCCCATTTCAACATAGTGTCGTCTATAGTCAGTACTCGCTTCAACTTTCGATTCTAGTTTTTCCAGATCCTGATTTTAGACGTGTAACTACATTGCAACAAGAAAAAATAATAAATATAAACACTACTTTGTACCCATGAGGTCAAAAAAGCAAGTTAGGTACCCCAAAGCCTGACTTGTAAAAATAATAAAAATGTTCAAAGTTCTGCTTTGAGATAGACTTCTAATTCTTCAAGATTCGAGTTTTACGGGTCAAACTACCTTGGAATCAATGGTTTTTTAAGAGATATAGGCCAATGAGAAGTCAGTATATCAAAAGAGCACTTCTATTCACACTTTTAACATCAGTCTCCCATTTCAACATAGTGTCGTCTATAGTCAGTACTCGCTTCAACTTTCGATTCTAGTTTTTCCAGATCCTGATTTTAGACGTGTAACTACATTGCAACAAGAAAAAATAATAAATATAAACACTACTTTGTACCCATAGTCAAAAAACAAGTTAGGTACCCCAAAGCCTGACTTGTAAAAATAATAAAAATGTTCAAAGTTCTGCTTTGAGATAGACTTCTAATTCTTCAAGATTCGATTTTTGCGGGTCAAACTACCCTAGAATCAATGGTTTATGAAGAGATATAGGCCAATGAAAACTCAGGATATCAAAAGAGCACTTCTATTCACACTTTCAATATCAGTCTCCTATTTCAACATAGTGTCGTCTATAGTCAGTACTGGGTTCAACTTTCGATTCAAGTTTTTCCAAATCCTGATTTTAGACGTGTAACTACATTGCAACAAGGAAAAATAATAAACATAAACACTACTTTGTTCCCATGAGGTCAAAAAAGCAAGTTAGGAACCACAAAGCCTGACTTGTAAAAATAATAAAAATTTTCAAATTTGTGCTTTGAGATAGACTTCTAATTCTTCCAGATTCGATTTTTGCGGGTAAAACTACCCTAGAATCAATGGTTTATGAAGAGATATAGGCCAATGAGAAGTCAGGATATCAAAAGACCACTTCTATTTACACTTTCAACATTAGTCTCCTATTTCAAAACATAGTGTCGTCTATAGTCAGTACTGGGTTCAACTTTCGATTCAAGTTTTTCCAAATCCTGATTTTAGACGTGCAACTACATTGCAACAAGGAAAAATAATAAATATAAACACTACTTTGTACCCATGAGGTCAAAAAAGCAAGTTAGGTACACCAAAGCCTGACTTGTAAAAATAATAAAATTTTTCAAAAACTTTTATGCTTTAAGATAGACTTCTAATTCTTCCAGATTCGATTTTTGCGGGTCAAACTACTCTAGAATCAATGGTTTATGAAGAGATATAGGCCAATGAAAAGTCAGGATATCAAAAGAGCACTTCTATTCACACTTTCAATATCAGTCTCCTATTTCAACATAGTGTCGTCTATAGTCAGTACTGGGTTCAACTTTCGATTCAAGTTTTTCCAAATCCTGATTTTAGACGTGTAACTACATTGCAACAAGGAAAAATAATAAACATAAACACTACTTTGTTCCCATGAGGTCAAAAAAGCAAGTTAGGAACCACAAAGCGTGACTTGTAAAAATAATAAAAATTTTCAAATTTGTGCTTTGAGATAGACTTCTAATTCTTCCAGATTCGATTTTTGCGGGTCAAACTACCCTAGAATCAATGGTTTATGAAGAGATATAGGCCAATGAGAAGTCAGTATATCAAAAGAGCACTTCTATTCACACTTTTAACATCAGTCTCCCATTTCAACATAGTGTCGTCTATAGTCAGTACTGGGTTCAACTTTCGATTCAAGTTTTTCCAAATCCTGATTTTAGACGTGCAACTACATAGCAACAAGGGAAAATAATAAATATAAACACAACTTGGTACCCATTAGGTCAAAAAAGCAAGTTAGGTACCCCGAAGCCTGACTTGTGAAAAATTGAAATTTTTCAAAAACTTTTATGCTTTAAGATAGACTTCTAATTTTCCAGATTATTTTAAACTACCTTGAATCATGTTTTTAATATAGCCAAAGATCAATCAAAGAGACTTCTATCACACTAAAAGTCTCCATTTCAACATACTCATAACCTTCTGTCTTAGATTAAAAAAAAAAAAAACACAACATCAACTTTACCAACTTAAAAAAATTTTCAAAGTTCTTTAGAGACTTATTCTTCATTATTTCACTAAAATTTATGAAAGTAAATATACAAAAGCATTTTAACTTAATCTCTATTTAGTATAACTTTCAACTTTCATTCAGTTTTTCCACCTTTTTAGATGAAAAAACAAAAAAATAAAAATAAACACCTGGTACCCATTAGGAATTACCCGCCTACTTGTGAAAATTAATTTTTCAACTTTTGCTTTAATGACTTATCTCATTATTTACTCAACTACCTCAATTTTTTAAGAATATACCATAATATACAAAAGCACTTTTCACCTTTTAACGTCTCCATTTCAAATTCGTCTATCAGTACTCCTTCAACTTTCATTCTGTTTTCCACTGATTTAGAGTGTAACTAATTGCAACAAAAAAATAATAAATAAACACTACTTGTACCATGAGTCAAAAAAGCAGTTAGGTACCCCAAAGCCTATTGTAAAAAAATTTCAAAGTTCCTTTAATAGACTTCTAATTCTTCAGTTATTTTTGCGTCAAACTACCCTAAATCAATGGTTTATGAAGAGATATAGGCCAATGAATCAGGATATCAAAAGAGCACTTCTATTCACACTTTCAATATCAGTCTCCTATTTCAACATAGTGTCGTCTATAGTCAGTACTGGGTTCAACTTTCGATTCAGTTTTTCCAAATCCTTTTTAGACGAACTACATTGCAACAAGGAAAAATAATAAATATAAACACTACTTGGTACCCATTAGGTCAAAAACAAGTTAGGTACCCCAAAGCTGACTTGTAAAAAATTGAAATTTTTCGAAAACTTTTATGCTTTAAGATAGACTTCTAACTCTTCTAGATTTGAGTTTTACGGGTCAAACTACCTTGGAATCAATGGTTTTTGAAGAGATATAGGCCAATGAGAAGTCAGTATATCAAAAGAGCACTTCTATTCACACTTTTAACATCAGTCTCCCATTTCAACATAGTGTCGTCTATAGTCAGTACTCGCTTCAACTTTCGATTCTAGTTTTTCCAGATCCTGATTTTAGACGTGTAACTACATTGCAACAAGAAAAAATAATAAATATAAACACTACTTTGTACCCATGAGGTCAAAAAAGCAAGTTAGGTACCCCAAAGCCTGACTTGTAAAAATAATAAAATTTTTCAAAGTTCTGCTTTGAGATAGACTTCTAATTCTTCAAGATTCGATTTTTGCGGGTCAAACTACCCTAGAATCAATGGTTTATGAAGAGATATAGGCCAATGAGAAGTCAGGATATCAAAAGAGCACTTCTATTCACACTTTCAATATCAGTCTCCTATTTCAACATAGTGTCGTCTATAGTCAGTACTGGGTTCAACTTTCGATTCAAGTTTTTCCAAATCCTGATTTTAGACGTGTAACTACATTGCAACAAGGAAAAATAATAAACATAAACACTACTTTGTTCCCATGATGTCAAAAAAGCAAGTTAGGAACCACAAAGCCTGACTTGTAAAAACAATAAAAATTTTCAAATTTGTGCTTTGAGATAGACTTCTAATTTTTCCAAATTCGATTTTTGCGGGTAAAACTACCCTAGAATCTATGGTTTATGAAGAGATATAGGCCAATGAGAAGTCAGGATATCAAAAAACCACTTCTATTCACACTTTCAACATCAGTCTCCTATTTCAACATAGTGTCGTCTGTAGTCAGTACTGGGTTCAACTTTCGATTCAAGTTTTTCCAAATCCTGTTTTAGACGTGCAACTACATTGCAACAAGGAAAAATAATAAATATAAACACTAGTTGGTACCCATTAGGTCAAAAAAGCAAGTTATTTACACCAAAGCCTGACGTGTGAAAAATTGAAATTTTTCAAAAACATTTATGCTTTAAGATAGACTTCTAATTCTTCCAGATTCCAGTTTTACGTGTCAAACTACCTTGGAATCAATGGTTTTTGAAGAGATATAGGCCAATGAAAAGTCAGGATATCAAAAGAGCACTTCTATTCACACTTTCAATATCAGTCTCCCATTTCAACATAGTGTCGTCTATTCGTACTCGCTTCACTTCATTTAGTTTTTCCATCCTGATTTTAGACGTGTAACTACATTGCAACAAGAAAAAATAATAAATATAAACATACTTTGTACATAGGTCAAAAAAGCAAGTTAGGTACCCCAAAGCCTGACTTGTAAAAATATAAAATTTTTCAATTCTCTTTAGTAGACTTCTAATTCTTCAGATTCTTTTTGCGGTCAAACTACCCTAGAATCAATGGTTTATGAAGAGATATAGGCCAATGAGAAGTCAGGATATCAAAAAGCACTTCTATTCACACTTTCAACATCAGTCTCCTATTTCAACATAGTGTCGTCTATAGTCAGTACTGTGTTCAACTTTCGATTCTAGTTTTTCCTAATCCTGATTTTTGACGTGAAACTAGATTGCAACAAGGAAAAATAATAAAATAAACACTACTTTGTACCCATGAGGTCAAAAAAGCAAGTTAGGTACCCCAAAGCCTGACTTGTAAAAAATAATAAAATTTTTCAAAGTTCTGCTTTAAGATAGACTTCTAACTCTTCAAGATTCGATTTTTGCGGGTCAAACTACTCTAGAATCATTGGTTTATGAAGAGATATAGGCCAATGAAAAGTCAGGATATCAAAAGAGCACTTCTATTCACACTTTCAATATCAGTCTCCTATTTCAACATAGTGTCGTCTATAGTCAGTACTGGGTTCAACTTTCGATTCAAGTTTTTCCAAATCCTGATTTTAGACGTGTAACTACATTGCAACAAGGAAAAATAATAAACATAAACACTACTTTGTTCCCATGATGTCAAAAAAGCAAGTTAGGAACCACAAAGCCTGACTTGTAAAAACAATAAAAATTTTCAAATTTGTGCTTTGAGATAGACTTCTAATTCTTCCAGATTCGATTTTTGCGGGTAAAACTACCCTAGAATCTATGGTTTATGAAGACATATAGGCCAATGAAAAGTCAGGATATCAAAAGAGCACTTCTATTCACACTTTCAATATCAGTCTCCTATTTCAACATAGTGTCGTCTATAGTCAGTACTGGGTTCAACTTTCGATTCAAGTTTTTCCAAATCCTGATTTTAGACGTGCAACTACATTGCAACAAGGAAAAATAATAAATATAAACACTACTTGGTACCCATTAGGTCAAAAAAGCAAGTTAGGTACCCCAAAGCCTGACTTGTGAAAAATTGAAATTTTTCAAAAACTTTTATGCTTTAAGATAGACTTCTAATTCTTCCAGATTCGAGTTTTACGGGTCAAACTACCTTGGAATCAATGGTTTTTGAAGAGATATAGGCCAATGAGAAGTCAGTATATCAAAAGAGCACTTCTATTCACACTTTTAACATCAGTCTCCCATTTCAACATAGTGTCGTCTATAGTCAGTACTCGCTTCAACTTTCGATTCTAGTTTTTCCAGATCCTGATTTTAGACGTGTAACTACATTGCAACAAGAAAAAATAATAAATATAAACACTACTTTGTACCCATGAGGTCAAAAAAGCAAGTTAGGTACCCCAAAGCCTGACTTGTAAAAATAATAAAATTTTTCAAAGTTCTGCTTTGAGATAGACTTCTAATTCTTCAAGATTCGATTTTTGCGGGTCAAACTACTCTAGAATCAATGGTTTATGAAGAGATATAGGCCAATGAAAACTCAGGATATCAAAAGAGCACTTCTATTCACACTTTCAATATCAGTCTCCTATTTCAACATAGTGTCGTCTATAGTCAGTACTGGGTTCAACTTTCGATTCAAGTTTTTCCAAATCCTGATTTTAGACGTGTAACTACATTGCAACAAGGAAAAATAATAAACATAAACACTACTTTGTTCCCATGATGTCAAAAAAGCAAGTTAGGAACCACAAAGCCTGACTTGTAAAAACAATAAAAATTTTCAAATTTGTGCTTTGAGATAGACTTCTAATTCTTCCAGATTCGATTTTTGCGGGTAAAACTACCCTAGAATCTATGGTTTATGAAGAGATATAGGCCAATGAAAAGTCAGGATATCAAAAGAGCACTTCTATTCACACTTTCAACATCAGTCTCCTATTTCAACATAGTGTCGTCTGTAGTCAGTACTGGGTTCAACTTTCGATTCAAGTTTTTCCAATTCCTGATTTTAGACGTGTAACTACATTGCAACAAGAAAAAATAATAAATATAAACACTACTTTGTACCCATGAGGTCAAAAAAGCAAGTTAGGTACCCCAAAGCCTGACTTGTAAAAATAATAAAATTTTTCAAAGTTCTGCTTTGAGATAGACTTCTAATTCTTCCAGATTCGATTTTTGCGGGTCAAACTACCCTAGAATCAATGGTTTATGAAGAGATATAGGCCAATGAAAAGTCAGGATATCAAAAGAGCACTTCTATTCACACTTTCAATATCAGTCTCCTATTTCAACATAGTGTCGTCTATAGTCAGTACTGGGTTCAACTTTCGATTCAAGTTTTTCCAAATCCTGATTTTAGACGTGTAACTACATTGCAACAAGGAAAAATAATAAACATAAACACTACTTTGTTCCCATGATGTCAAAAAAGCAAGTTAGGAACCACAAAGCCTGACTTGTAAAAACAATAAAAATTTTCAAATTTGTGCTTTGAGATAGACTTCTAATTCTTCCAGATTCGATTTTTGCGGGTAAAACTACCCTAGAATCTATGGTTTATGAAGAGATATAGGCCAATGAAAAGTCAGGATATCAAAAGAGCACTTCTATTCACACTTTCAATATCAGTCTCCTATGTCAACATAGTGTCGTCTATAGTCAGTACTGGGTTCAACTTTCGATTCAAGTTTTTCCAAATCCTGTTTTAGACGTGCAACTACATTGCAACAAGGAAAAATAATAAATATAAACACTACTTGGTACCCATTAGGTCAAAAAAGCAAGTTAGGTACCCCAAAGCCTGACTTGTGAAAAATTGAAATTTTTCAAAAACTTTTATGCTTTAAGATAGACTTCTAATTCTTCCAGATTTGAGTTTTACGGGTCAAACTACCTTGAAATCAATGGTTTTTGAAGAGATATAGGCCAATGAAAAGTCAGGATATCAAAAGAGCACTTCTATTCACACTTTCAATATCAGTCTCCTATGTCAACATAGTGTCGTCTATAGTCAGTACTCGCTTCAACTTTCTATTGTAGTTTTTCCAGATCCTGATTATAAACGTGTAACTACATTGCAGCAAGAAAAAATAATAAATATAAACACTACTTTGTACCCATGAGGTCAAAAAAGCAAGTTAGGTACCCCAAAGCCTGACTTGTAAAAATAATAAAATTTTTCAAAGTTCTGCTTTGAGATAGACTTCTAATTCTTCAAGATTCGATTTTTGCGGGTCAAACTACTCTAGAATCAATGGTTTATGAAGACATATAGGCCAATGAAAAGTCAGGATATCAAAAGAGCACTTCTATTCACACTTTCAATATCAGTCTCCTATTTCAACATAGTGTCGTCTATAGTCAGTACTGGGTTCAACTTTCGATTCAAGTTTTTCCAAATCCTGATTTTAGACGTGTACTTACATTGCAACAAGGAAAAATAATAAACATAAACACTACTTTGTTCCCATGATGTCAAAAAAGCAAGTTAGGAACCACAAAGCCTGACTTGTAAAAACAATAAAAATTTTCAAATTTGTGCTTTGAGATAGACTTCTAATTCTTCCAGATTCGATTTTTGCGGGTAAAACTACCCTAGAATCTATGGTTTATGAAGAGATATAGGCCAATGAAAAGTCAGGATATCAAAAGAGCACTTCTATTCACACTTTCAATATCAGTCTCCTATTTCAATATAGTGTCGTCTATAGTCAGTATTATGTTCAACTTTCGATTCAAGTTTTTCCAATTCCTGATTTTAGACGTGTAACTACATTGCAACAAGGAAAAATAATAAATATAAACACTACTTGGTACCCATTAGGTCAAAAAAGCAAGTTAGGTACCCCAAAGCCTGACTTGTGAAAAATTGAAATTTTTCAAAAACTTTTATGCTTTAAGATAGACTTCTAATTCTTCCAGATTCGAGTTTTACGGGTCAAACTACCCTAGCATCAATGGTGAGATATAGGCCAATGAAAAGTCAGGATATCAAAAGAGCACTTCTATTCACACTTTCAATATCAGTCTCCTATTTCAACATAGTGTCGTCTATAGTCAGTACTGGGTTCAACTTTCGATTCAAGTTTTTCCAAATCCTGATTTTAGACGTGTAACTACATTGCAACAAGAAAAAATAATAAATATAAACACTACTTTGTACCCATGAGGTCAAAAAAGCAAGTTAGGTACCCCAAAGCCTGACTTGTAAAAATAATAAAATTTTTCAAAGTTCTGCTTTGAGATAGACTTTTAATTCTTCCAGATTCGATTTTTGCGGGTCAAACTACAATAGAATCAATGGTTTATGAAGAGATATAGGCCAATGAAAAGTCAGGATATCAAAAGAGCACTTCTATTCACACTTTCAATATCAGTCTCCTATTTCAACATAGTGTCGTCTATAGTCAGTACTGGGTTCAACTTTCGATTCAAGTTTTTCCAAATCCTGATTTTAGACGTGTAACTACATTGCAACAAGGAAAAATAATAAATATAAACACTACTTTGTACCCATGAGGTCAAAAAAGCAAGTTAGGTACCCCAAAGCCTGACTTGTAAAAATAATAAAAATGTTCAAAGTTCTGCTTTGAGATAGACTTCTAATTCTTCAAGATTCGATTTTTGCGGGTCAAACTACCCTAGAATCAATGGTTTATGAAGAGATATAGGCCAATGAAAAGTCAGGATATCAAAAGAGCACTTCTATTCACACTTTCAATATCAGTCTCCTATTTCAATATAGTGTCGTCTATAGTCAGTATTGGGTTCAACTTTCGATTCAAGTTTTTCCAATTCCTGATTTTAGACGTGTAACTACATTGCAACAAGGAAAAATAATAAATATAAACACTACTTGGTACCCATTAGGTCAAAAAAGCAAGTTAGGTACCCCAAAGCCTGACTTGTGAAAAATTGAAATTTTTCAAAAACTTTTATGCTTTAAGATAGACTTCTAATTCTTCCAGATTCAAGTTTTACGGGTCAAACTACCCTGGAATCAATGGTTTTTGAAGAGATATAGGCCAATGAAAAGTCAGGATATCAAAAGAGCACTTCTATTCACACTTTCAATATCAGTCTCCTATGTCAACATAGTGT
>JASANF010019546.1:0-71648 GCA_030248245.1 Trissonchulus sp. WLG1_4
AAACATATAGAACCCGAACCCCCACCGTCAGCCAAGCACCCAACCCGATCTCTAGCACATAAAATCCAGAGTAACATCATTGCAACATAAATAAGGGGTAAATGCACTTGGGGGGAATAGTGGACCTATTTTTTTAGTAGAGCAACTTGGGGGAAGCATCTTTGCTTCAAAATCCCTATTTCATTTTGGGTTAAATGCAGTTGGGGGAAATAGTGGACCTATTTTTTTGAGTAGAGCACCTTGGGGGAAGCATTTTTGCTTCAAGAACCCCATTTCATTTGTTGGATTTTCTGAGATACGACCCCCCGAAATCTGAACCCTCAGTGAGGGAGGTTTTCGCAATTTTTTTTCCGAAGCTCTTGTTTTTCCCGTTCTAATCGTGTCTAAATGGTGTCAGATTATTGTTTACAATTTTTTAGAATCAAAACAAAGGTTCTTTGACCGGGTTCCTGCCGAAAAATTAGCCAAATTCACCAGAAACGTCCAATTTTTGACCAAATTCAATCTTGGCCTTAATTTACGCTTGGGCTTATGCTTAGGCTTAGGGCTATGGCTTAGTATGGGGCTTAGGCTTAAGTTTAGTATCAGACTTAGGCTTAGGCTTAGGTTCAGGCTTAGGCTCAGGCTTATTTACGCAATAAAAAAACGAAATTTTCAGAAAAAATCCTGCCAGCTTAGCCTAGAGAATCCTACCAACTAAGCCTAGACGATGCCTTAAAACATCATAACGCACTCAAAACTATCCAAAAACAAAGATTACAGCCATTTTTGGCTTCGAACCTGGCCTACGTTCACTTCCACAAGCACTGAAAATGCAGTTTTCAATGGGTCATAGCTCAGAAAATCCAAAATTGTAGATAGGGTTTCTATTTCAAAAAATGCTTCCCTTGAGGTGCTGTACTCCAAAAAAAGGTCCACTATTCCGGCGCAACTGAGGCGGGGGGGGGGGAGAAATTCAAACTGACATTTTTTCACCGTGAAAACACATTTTTATAGGTTTTCGCATGCGCTGAGTTCATTTTTTGCACTTTCCAAGCGAAAAAACGTTGATTTATACCTTTTCGAAAAAAATTCAATTTTAGTCGAAAATCATCGTTTTTCGACATAATACGGCTAATCGTCGAAAATTATGACCAATACAGTCGTAATATCAACCTGAAGTTTGATCGTCATAAAGTAACACGTAATAATATATTTAATACAGCTTTGTTAGCAACATATTTAGCTCATTCATACTAAAAATCGTAATTTTGCCAACTGAAAAAGAGAGGCGAAATATACATAGTTAAATTAAGCTTGCATATCAAAAGTTTTAGTTTCTTTTCGCGTAGACAATAAATTAATTACATTTTTATAGAAAAATAAGCATAATTAGGCATAAGCAGCGATTTTTAATGAAAGCAAATACCATAAATACGATGTGAAAACGTCACTAATGCTCAGCAGCAAGCTGGCACTAACGGTCAAGTTTGGTTTAAAAGTGCAGCTTTATTTACGATTTCACAGTAGCAAGTGTCCTTTTATTTGATGCAAGCAACTAAAACTAAGCCTTTGCTGACCCACCTACTACGCCTCAGCCTAAGCACTAAGCCTCAGCCTAAGCACTAAGCCTAAGCCTAAGCACTAAGCCTAAGCACTAAGCCTAAGCCTAAGCCTGAGGCCTAAATTCAAGAAAAAACCTGCTAAGAAGCATCACAAATATTTTTATCGCACTAAAAAACCCCAACTAGCTTCATATTTTAAAAAATTTCGCAGCTATAGCCCGGAATTTGTACTGAAACGTACTTGTGCTGTAACGCTTCAATCAGCCTGGTCCTGGTAGCTTCAGAAAAAGTTTTGTAACTTTTCAAAGCCTGAACCGATTTACAAAATTTTTTCAGCATTTAGTAGCTTAGAAGTTGCTCTTTCAATGGTAGCAGCAGGTCTTCATTTGATTCAGTATTTTCGCATAAATCCAATTTTGCGCAAAAAATTTTATGTAAAGTTTACTTTTTGGACAAAGTTCGATTTCCAGCTAAAGCTTACATTCTACAAACTTCTAACCTAACCTATTCGAAAGAGCGTTCAATTTTGACCCCCCTTGGTTTGGGGGATATAGGGGGACTCCGGATCATTAGTCGAAAAAATGCCGTTTTTCCGACTTATTCGACCCCTAAGGGTTTTAACACCAATAATTTCACTTCAGATTTTTATTAAAAGGGGCGACAGCTATTTTGGGGGCTAGAGATCAGATTGGGGGCATGGCTGACGATGGGGGTTTCATATTTTTATTAAAAGATGGGGTAGGAAGCGAATTAGAATAGAAAATAATTTCTCCCCCCCCGCTTCAGTCTGACCCACTATTCCCTCCACCCTTAACTGAACTTGATCCTAAATAAAGGCTGAACATTTGAACAGAAACTGACATTGCCGAAAACGTCCCTCACTGAGGGGTGAATCAATCAATCAAAATGGTTTATTCTAACTACAATCTGAAAGTCATAATCATAAATTCATTGGTACAATGAACAAGCTTGAAAAGGTGAAGAGCCGGGAACGGACTTCTAACAAACCACCTGCAAATTATGTGCATCGTGCAAAGTGAACAAAATACAGAGCAAACAAAGCAAAAAACCGGAAGTGCGGAAAAACAATTATTACGGCAATTAGAAAACAACAGTTATGAAATTACAAATTAAATTTCACTATTATGAAATACAATGAAATACAATAATTTAGAAAATAAGTTTATGAAGTGAGATTGCAACTGCATTTAACCCAAAAATTGCACTCAATTTTTCAAAATTGCATTCATTGATTGCCTGTTAAAACCAATAAAAACAAAAAAGTATCAAAACATTTTTAAAAATTATTACAAAAAACGAGGATATGTATGCATAAGCGATATTTTTTCCTGATAATTAAAGGATCATTGATTGAAATTTTGGTGAAGTTTTTACGAAAATTGTAAGAAAAATTGTTGAAAATTTGATGATAATTGGATGATATGTTATGGAAATTTGTGTGAAATTCGTGAGAAAATTGTAAGATAATTTGTCGAAAATTTGCTGATAATTGGATGATATTTTAAAGAAATTTGAGTGAAATTCGTGAGAAAACGATAAGATAATGCGTTGAAAATTTGCTGATACGTTGATGATCTTTGATCGAAATTTGAATGAAATTTGTGAGAACATAATTATTATGATAATTATTTGAAAAATTGTCAAAAACTGCGGGTTATTGGTCAAAATTGTGGGTGATCTTCGCATGAACGCTCCAAGTTGTCAGTTTTGAAAATAAGATCGTATAATTTTCTTGCGATTATCGTGCTGTTTTCGGGGGGTTGGGTTTCCTGTGGCGGCTGGCTCCATGAAAAAAGTGAGAATTTTTTCTTTTTAGGCAAATTTAGTGAATTGGAGACGTATCATAAGATTTTTTTGGAAGGTCCATAAAAGCTAAATGGGGGAAGACATCCTTGTTTAAAAATTTGATTTTACTTTAAGCTACTTTTAATTCGACCAGCCCCTCCCTCCACAGAATATACACCAAAAGGGACCATTAAAGATTGAGGCAACGCTGTGCTTCGGTGGTATTGCGCAGTCCTTCAGACAGGAGCTTGTGTAGTTCCTCTATTTTGAAATTATCCTGCAGTGGGTCTAGCTTACAAAGTTTTTTAGACAAATTCTCATCAATTGACTACAGCTGACAAAAAGACTATATTTATAATATATATATATATAATATATATATATATATATATATATATATAAAAATATATATAAAGTCTGTATGTATATTTATAAATACCAATTTTTTTCCAGTGCAGAACGTATTTATTCAGTCACAGGAAACCCAACCCCCCGAAAACAGCACGATAATCGCAAGAAAATTATAAGATCTTATTTTCAAAACTGACAACTTGGAGCGTTCATGCGAAGATCACCCACAATTTTGACCAATAACCCGCAGTTTTTGACAATTTTTCAAATAATTATCTGACAATTTTCTCACAAATTTCATTCAAATTTCGATCAAAGATCATCAACGTATCAGCAAATTTTCAACGCATTATCTTATCGTTTTCTCACGAATTTCACTCAAATTTCTTTAAAATATCATCCAATTATCAGCAAATTTTCGACAAATTATCTTACAATTTTCTCACGAATTTCACACAAATTTCCATAAAATATCATCCAATTATCATCAAATTTTCAACAAATTTTCTTACAATTTTCGTAAAAACTTCACCAAAATTTCAATCAATGATCCTTTAATTATCAGGAAAAAATATCGCTTATGCATACATATCCTCGTTTTTTGTAATAATTTTTAAGAATTTTTTGATACTTTTTTGTTTTTATTGGTTTTAACAGGCAATCAATGAATGCAATTTTGAAAAATTGAGTGCAATTTTTGGGTTAAATGCAGTTGCAATCTCACTTCATAAACTTATTTTCTAATTGTTATAATATATACATAATTGTATTTCATTGTATTTCATAATAGTGAAATTTAATTTGTAATTTCATAACTGTTGTTTTCTAATTGCCGTAATAATTGTTTTTCCGCACTTCCGGTTTTTTGCTTTGTTTGCTCTGTATTTTGTTCACTTTGCACGATGCACATAATTTGCAGGTGGTTTGTTAGAAGTCCGTTCCCGGCTCTTCACCTTTTCAAGCTTGTTCATTGTACCAATGAATTTATGATTATGACTTTCAGATTGTAGTTAGAATAAACCATTTTGATTGATTGATTCACCCCTCAGTGAGGGACGTTTTCGGCAATGTCAGTTTCTGTTCAAATGTTCAGCCTTTATTTAGGATCAAGTGCAGTTAAGGGTGGAGGGAATAGTGGACCTATTTTTGGAGTAGAGCACCTCAAGGGAAGCATTTTTTGAAATAGAAACCCTATCTACAATTTTGGATTTTCTGAGCTATGACCCATTGAAAACTGCATTTTCAGTGCTTGTGGAAGTGAACGTAGGCCAGGTTCGAAGCCAAAAATGGCTGTAATCTTTGTTTTTGGATAGTTTTGAGTGCGTTATGATGTTTTAAGGCATCGTCTAGGCTTAGTTGGTAGGATTCTCTAGGCTAAGCTGGCAGGATTTTTTCTGAAAATTTCGTTTTTTTATTGCGTAAATAAGCCTGAGCCTAAGCCTGAACCTAAGCCTAAGCCTAAGTCTGATACTAAACTTAAGCCTAAGCCCCATACTAAGCCATAGCCCTAAGCCTAAGCATAAGCCCAAGCGTAAATTAAGGCCAAGATTGAATTTGGTCAAAAATTGGACGTTTCTGGTGAATTTGGCTAATTTTTCGGCAGGAACCCGGTCAAAGAACCTTTGTTTTGATTCTAAAAAATTGTAAACAATAATCTGACACCATTTAGACACGATTAGAACGGGAAAAACAAGAGCTTCGGAAAAAAAATTGCGAAAACCTCCCTCACTGAGGGTTCAGATTTCGGGGGTCGTATCTCAGAAAATCCAAAAAATGAAATAGGGGTTCTTTAAGCAAAAATGCTTCCCTCAAGGTGCTCTACTCAAAAAAATAGGTCCACTATTTCCCCCCAACTGCATTTAACCCAAAATGAAATAGGGATTTTGAAGCAAAGATGCTTCCCCCAAGTTGCTCTACTAAAAAAAATAGGTCCACTATTCCCCCCAAGTGCATTTACCCCTTATTTATGTTGCAATGATGTTACTCTGGATTTTATGTGCTAGAGATCGGGTTGGGTGCTTGGCTGACGGTGGGGGTTCGGGTTCTATATGTTTATTAATAGATGGGGTGGGAAGTATGTGGCAGCCGAAAATAATATTTTCCCCTAATCTTCAGTTTGATCCGGCGATTCGGAACAGCGATGACTCGGCCTAGCGACGATTCGGCCTGGCGGCAAACGACCAGTTGAGAATAAAGTATTTACTGATTAGTGATCAGTATTAGAAAGAAAACGCATTATTTCCCTAAATTATATATGTAGGAAATTGTTGAATTCTACTGGAAACGCATCGAGAAATTGGTAAATTAGGCCGAAAATGTTGCTATATTAGTAGGATAAAAGTAAGAAAATGGACAGAAAATGGCAGGATATTAGTAGGATAAATGTAAGAAAGTAGACTGAAAATAATAGGATAAAAGTAAGAAAAAAGACTGAAAATAATACGATATTATTTGGATAAAAGTAAGAAAATACACTGATAATAATAGGATATTAGTAGGATAAAAGTAAGAAAATAGACAGAAAATAATACGATATTACTAGGATAAAAGTAAGAAAATAATAAGAAAATTGTAAGAAAACAATAGGTCAAGTTGAAGAAAAGTCTATGAAATCGAGTAGATAAGAGTACGAATTTTGTAGGAAAAAAATAGGATAATTCGACGAAATTATCATGAAAACTTTGTGATGAGTGACTGAAATACTTAGGAAAAAAAAGGGGTTAATTGTACGATTGTTGGACTGAAAATAAGTTATTTTGTAGAAATTTATAAGAAAATGGTAGGATATTTGTACGAAAATTATAGGGTAATTGAGGTAGTTTTGTAGGATAAATAGCAGATGTTTAGCAGATATTTCCTAGATAATTATACGTTCATTTCTTGATATGTCGACCATGTTTTGAAGAAAAATTTTCCAAGGTTTGGGTTTCCTGTGCGCCCCCAGACCTCTGCAAACTGCGCGACAAGTTACTAGTCAAGTCAATCAAGTTTGTATGATTTCACGACAAGTGTTGCTTAGAATTGGTTTTTCAATGCAAATATTATTTCAAAATTTTAAAAATGCTCCAGCTTCTGGGGGCTGCCGCCCCCAGACCCCGCAACCACTCTGATTTTAGGACCAGTGTTGCTTAGAATTGTATCAATGCAAATTATTAAAAAATCCAGAACACCCGCTTCTGGGGGCTGCCGCCCCCAGACCCCTGCAACCGCTATGATTGTAAGACATCAGACATTTTTTCAATATCAATGCAATCAGTTTAAAAATTCTAAAAAGCTAAACCTTCCGCAGATTGCCGCGGACTGCGTGTACGTTCCCCCCCCCCCCCCCCCCCGGTCGACGACCATCAGTTCAGCCCCCCCCTTCGCGAAATCCTGGGTACGCTACTGTTCAAGAACCCTTATATATTTCAATGAAAATTCACCTACTTTTTACAGATGTGAAAATCATGTGAATTATCTCTGAAACTCCTGCAAGAAATATCTGAAATTTATCTGAAAAGCCAGTGACATTTTTTTCAGATGAAATTCAGAGAGAATTTCTGTGAATTCTGCGTGAAATTCTCTGAATGTCCCCTGAATTTCTCTGAAAATTATCTGAAATTCCTCTGAAAGTCTGTAAAAAGTCTCTGAATGGAAAGGGTAAAAAACATCTGAAAAATCTGTAATAGAAAAAAATTTACAGATAATTCAGATTCATTGGTTTTCCTGTGACATGAGAGCACGCTTGACCGAGCTACAAAGTACACTTGTATAATACACTGTCTGATGTGACGTTACCATTTTTTGTTTTAATATTTGTCGGAAAAAGATTCTAATACGTCTGCAGATGACCAAATTCGGTCTCAAACTTTAAAACTCAACCCTCTCAAACTCTCTCAAACTCACCCCCAAGGCTCAGACCCCTGCAACTTTGTGACTCAATAATCTTGCGTTTGTAAGCTGTTTATAAGTGTTAAAATCGCTAAAAAGCGCCTTTTAACAACCCATTACAAAACGAAAAGTCATTCCCCCCGAATATTTTTTCTAGGTATATACGCCACTGGCTAATGGTATTAATAAAAATCAAGCTCGGACTATAATATCGGCTTCGGTGATTATTTTTTTGATTTTTTTGTGCATGAATAGTGAATACCGAAAAGCTCGGATGAAATGCTAGTAGAGCTACATAGGCTTCAAACTTGGATTGACAAAAAGCAAGCTTGTGCGCAAGCCGGGCTCACAGGAAACCCAATGTGGCGAAAAGTTGATGATATTTTGTTGAAATATTTTTGAAAAAATTTTCTTTTGTATTTCATTTATTTTTCAACAAAAATTCAACAAATTTTCAACAATTTGTTTGCAACATTTCTGTTATATTTCGATGAAAATTCTACTAAAATTCAACGTAATTTCACTATATTTTCAACAAAATTTCGTCACATTTTCAACAAAATTTTCAGTAAAATTTCAACAAAATTTCATTTATTTTTCAACAAAATGTCAACAAATTTTCAACAACTTTTTGAAAAATTTCTGTTATTTTTCCATGAAATTTCTACTAAAATTCAACGTAATTTCAATAATTTTTCAACAAACTTTTGTCACAATTTCAACAAAATTTTCAGTAAAATTTCAACAAAAGTTCATTCATTTTTCAACAAACTTTCATCACAATTTCAACAAAATTTTCCGTAAAATTTCAACAAAAGTTCATTCATTTCTCAACAAAATTTCGTCACAAGTTTAACAAAATTGTTAGTAAAATTTTAACAAAATTTCGTTCATTTTTCACTAAAATTTCACTCGAAATTTCAACAATATTTCAACAGTTTTTCCAATTTACCACCAAAAAGTGTCGTAACTGAACAATGTTTCATCTGTGCTTTCATTGTTTTGTCAAAAAAATTCAATGAAGTATCAGGTTAGATGCAGTTGGGGGGGGAATAGTGGACCTATTTCTTTTAGTAGAGCACATTGGGGGAAGCATTTTTGGTCGTATAACATGAGGCAGAATCGTCGCCAGGCCGAAAATGTTGCACAAGGCCGAATCGTCACGAGGCCGAATCGTCGCCAGGCCGAATCGCCTTTATTATTTTATGGCAACATTTAGGCTTAGCTATCAGAAATTTTCCTAAAAATTTCTATTTTCTGACCTAAACCTAAGGCTGAGTCTAAGCCTAAGCCTGAACCTAAGCCTAAGCCCAAGCCTAAATTAAGCATACGTTTAAAAATGGCGATTCGGCCTGGCGACGATTCGGCCTCGTGACGATTCGGCCTCGTGTAGACACGCCGCATTTTTGCATGAAGAACCCCTATTTCGTTTTTTGGATTTCCTGAAATACGACCCCCGAAATTTGAACCCTCAGTGAGGGTCAGTTTTCGCAATTTTTTTCGGAAACTCGTGCTTTTTCCGTTCTAAACGTGTTTAAGGGGGTAATTGCGTTTTTAGGTGTTTTTGGAAAGCCATAGCTCGGCGTTTACAAATTCAAATCGCAAGCGGTTTTTTGCATTAAGTAGACCCAAGTTTTGCCTATCATTATGTTTTGTGTATTGAAAGTCATCCGTTGCTCATCTTTTTAGGACAAGCGTTTAAAAAAAATTTGTCCTTTCCAAAATTCATGTTTTTTACAAAAAGTTTGCGCCACAGTTCTGAATCATACGATTACCTGTTGGGGCTGAAAGTTGACATAGTTTTTAATACGTCTAAAATCCCCCGGCATGTCCCCCACTTCTTCGACAAACTAGTCAATTTACTAGAGAAAATAGCTTGGGCGTAGAATTAAGCTCAGGGCTTAGGCTTAGTTTTTATCAGGCTCAGGCTTAGGTACTGAAAAATAGAAATTTTCAGGAAACATCCTGCCAGCTTAGCCTAAAGAATCCTTTCAGCTAGCCGAGACAAAATTTTGGGGGTTAGAGATTGGGGGCATGGCTGACGATGGGGGTTTCATATTTTTATTAAAAGATGGGGTAGGAAGCGAATTAGAATCAAAATAATTCCCCCCCGCTTCGGTCTGACCCATCATTACGCACTCACAGCTATCCCAAAACAAATATTATAGCCATTTTTGGCTTCAGACTTTGGCCTAAGTTGACGTTCACTTCCAAAAACACTGAAAATACGATTTTCAAGGGGTCATAGCTTGATAGCTCAGAAAGTCCAAATTTGTGCATAGTGGCTCTATTTTAAAAAATGCTCAAGGTGCTCTTCTCCAAAAATAGATCCACTCCACTATTCCCCACCCCAGCTGCTCTTGAACCAAATTTGTTGAAAAATTAACAAAAAATTGATGAAATTTTACTAAAAAAATGTAAACTTACTGTTAATAGCCGAATGTTAAATTGATGAAAATTTATGAAAAAATAATGATAGGACGAAATTTTAAAGAAAAAAATGTGAACTTACTGTTGATAGAAGAATGTTAAATTGATGAAAACTTGTTGAAAAAATGATGATAAATTGATGAAATTTAACAGAAAAAATGTAAACTTACTGTTGATAGCTGATTGTAATATTTATGAAAATGTGTTGAAAAAAAGATAATAAATTGACGAAATTTAACTGAAAAAGTTAAACTTACTATTGATAGCAGAACGTTAAATTGATGAAATTTTGTTCAAAAAATGATGATAAATGGATGAAATTTTACTAAAAAATATAAACTTACTATTGATAGCAGAACGTTAAATTGATGAAAATTTGTTGAAAAATTAATGATAAATTGATGAAATTTTACAGAAAAAATGTAAACTTTTTGTTGATAGCAGAACGTTAAATTGATGAAAATTTGTTGAAAAAATGATGATAAAAAGATTGAAAATTTGTTGAACGTTGCACTCAGATTTCGTTTTTTAGTTGAAAATTAGTTGAAAAGTCTTGGATATGTTATTGAAATCTTGTTGAAATAGGTTCAGATTTTTGTATAAATTTTGTTGATATTTTGTTGAAAAAATTTCGATATTTTACTGAAATGCAGCAGATCTTTTGTTGAATTTTGAGTGATAATTAGTAGAAAATACAGTGAAATATTGCTAAATTTTTCTTGTTATTTTGAGTATAATTTATTGTTATTTTTTCATCTAATTGGGCTTCCTGTGGCTTTTTATACAGGCTTTTTCAAGCCAGACTTACTGTTAAAAAGCCGAGCTTTTTATCCGGACTTTGAGAAATACGGGCCTTGGGGTTGGGGCGACACATTTTCAATACAAATTTTATTTCAAAATTCTGAAAAATTTGGCTTCTGGGGGCGTGTATGCAACCGTGGTACATATATTTAAGGTGGCACTCCTGAAATGTGGGTTTTGGCCATTATTTTGAAAACGCGCAAAAATAAACATGCATCGTAAGAACAAAAGTTGTTCAGCTTTGAATTTCCTTCAATTTGATGTACATATCACATGAAAAAAATTTTGAAAAATTTTCAGCTTTTTTCAGCAAGAAAAATAGATTTTCACGGAAATGGCTTTAAAAGCCAGTGCATTTACACGTATGTAATGATTTTGGAAGAATGAAAAACACTAGCAGCTGCGTTTTACTTGAACATATTAAAAAATTTTCGATGTTTTATTGAGTGTGGTGTAATTTTTTGTAAAATAAAGCAGTATTTTTTGCATGATGCTGAAATAAAGTGCGTGTGAATACGATCGCAAATTTTCGGCTTGCGATTTTAAAAAATTGGCTCAACAAGGATAATTAAAACTTGGCACAAAAATGCACCTTGTTGTCTTCAAGCGGTCGCAAAATTTGATTTTGAGCAAATCGATAGTATTGAAGATATTTAGTTAAATTTACGTTTTTCGTAAATCGTGATTTTAGTATTTTTCAATATATCAATCATATTCATCAAAAATGACTATGGTAAGCAAAATGAGCTATCGGTTGTGCAACAGCTATCTAGTTGTGAAGAGAAATCGCAAGCCGAAATACCACTCACGTTTGGTCTACAGTGATTGCTAATTTGTATCAATCAACTTCATATTTCGTGTTTGGGCATACTGTTACACTGGCTTACTATCGCACATCTAAATTTGGCCCCAGATTGCCGTTTTTCGAAACGTCACATTTCAGGAGCGTCACCTTAAGGTGGTACTAACGAATGTGCAGTGTTTTTCAACAGGCTAGTATTCAATAAATAATTAACTTTAAAGCAACTTGTTTACACCGTTGGAAAGCGCTATTTTTTTCTACAATTGTGTGAAGTTTCATCGCATAACTACGAATATGTTTTATGTGACATTTGATATAAGCAGGCCAATTTGACCAATTTGAGCACTTTCAAATCTGGCCACTTTTTGACGAGTTTAAACAACAAAAACATGCAAAAAATGGCACAGGTAATTACAAATAAATTATCTAGACCCAAAATGCACAATTTTAGCATTCGTCAATTATTAAATGAAATATAAGCTTTTAAAGTCAAAAGTTTCTATTCACACTGAACTTTGGGGTTCTATATCTACGCAAAAATATAAGCAATTTAAAAAAATTTCATTTTGGGTCTAGAAATTTTGCAAAAATTTAATTATGTTCATTTTTGTGCTTTTGCGTTGTGCATGCGCTAAGAAAGGTGGCCAGAACTGTTAAATTCTTATTCTCCTGTTGTGTAGTCTGGCTTATTGGCTTAGCTTGCTCCTAAAAATTTTTCACATGATCCCGCCAACTTAATTTGCCATTATGTGTATATGAATCAATTTTAAAGAGACTTTATTTAAAAAAAATGCCGGTTGAATCAACTAAATTTTTTTAAAAATTTCAAAAAACTGCACATTCGTTAGTACCACCTTAAGGTGGCACTTCTGACATGTGGGCTTTTGCCATTATTTTGAAAATGCGCAAAAACAACCATATATACATCGTAAGTACAAAAGTTGTTCAGGCTTAAATTTCTTTCAATTTGATGTGCCTATCAAATAAAAAAAGTTTTGAAAAATTTTGAGCTTTTTTCAGCAATAAAATAGATTTTCACGGAAATAGCTTCCCAAGCCAGTGCATTTATATACACGTATGCAACGATTTTGAAAAATTGAAAAACAGCAGCAGTTTTTTATTGCCGTGCGATGTCGTCCTGTGGTCATTTTGCTGAGGCTGATGTCTCCATTTCTTGCTTTTCCTGTAATCGTGGGTTTCATGCGGACGGATGCTCTGGTGTCTCGCTGAACACGGTCCGATCCTACAACACACCTGGCAGAAAAATGGCCCTTGTGTTTGTGTGTAAACCGTGTCGTGCTGAACTGCCCAAAATGCGCGAGGAACTTGCAAATTTGCGTCAAGATTTTGAGGCATTTAAGAACCTCAAATCACCGATTTCTCCTCCGTATGCTGACGCTCCTACTGTCCCATTCGATAATTTTTATGCTCGCTTCTTTGGGGCAAAAATTTACGGACTTGGCGGCTTCCTTGAATTTTAACAAAATCTCGGTTGCTATCTCTGCTGCCGCTACTCGTGCTGTTTTCGATGCGAATCGGGAACTGGAGGAGCTACGTGAGAAACGGAACAATATTGTTATTTTTGGCCTTGCAACAACCCTCGATACCTCGGACATTGATTTGATTCGTAGTCTATTCTCCACTGTGGGTGTAAATCAAGACTCTATCTTACATGCTTGGTGCGACGCCCCACCCCCGCTAACCCGAAGCAATTTCGGCTGCTAAAAGTCACGGTTGACGGACCCGTCACCAAAGAAAAAATTCTCAGCTTGGCGCGAGAGAAAAAATTTGGTGATCACCTGTTCATCAGGAAGGACTTGACGTACCGTGAGCGCTTAGCCCGCCGCGAGATCCAACAGCATCGGAGACTACTCCAGCACACCACATCCTCCATTGAGCCATCCGTCGATTATGCTACCGTGGTAGCGCATGGACTTATGAATACGCCGAAATTTATACCTTCTGCTCCTGCTGCCACAAGCTTAAACAATCACTTGCAAGGATCTGGTACCCCTGCTTGAGGTTCCCCGGTCAGTGTATTTAGGTACAACCTTAATTTTCAAGCTGGCCTTACGGAGGTTAAGGTAACCCTAAGCAACGTTAATGGAATTTTGAGTAAAAAACAGCAATTAGACTTTTTTCTTGACTCTTACAAACCTGATATTTTTGCAATTACTGACACTAAACTGAATCCTGATATACATACCTGATGTAGCCTTTTGCACCAATAGAATTATTTGGTTTTCAGAACTGATAGAAATCGTTACGGTGGTGGTGTTTGTATCCTAATATCCAATTCGCTAGCTTTCTTTAATAATCGAATGCCAGATATGCAGTCTGAGAGCTTTATTTTGCAATTAGTTTTTCGTAATATTATGTTTAGCTTTGGTGTATTTTATCGTCCCCCAAATGACTCAGATGCTTTAGTCAAAATTTTTGGGGATATTTCCAATCTTGATCTTAGTATCCCTTCTATTTTTGTTGGTGATTTTAATATACCTACAGTGAACTGGCAAAATAATTCCTCATCTAATACTCAGCACGCTGATTTTGTTTTTGACTTAGCTTCATTCGGACTAACTCAATGTGTAAACGCACCTACTCGTTTTTCCCCACCTAATATTTTAGATCTTGTATTTGTGTCACATACTGAAATGCTTTCGCAATACCCTGTCACCTCACATCTCCTAGGAAATTCTGACCATGCATGTGTTAATTTTAGTTTTACTGTTGATAGTTTAAAGGTGTTAAACGATCGTTTCGTAATTTTAGAAAGATGAATGTCGAAGAGATCAGCAACTGTTTATTGCACACAAATTGGCCTGATGTGTTCTGGCGGCGGAGAAACCCTCTCCAAAACCCAGCTGGTACCTTTTTAAATTTTTTCATGAATATCATTACTAATCTTATTAATATTCATGTCCCAATTGTACAATCGACAATTGATGGGATTTTTTGGCCGGAATTTATAAAAAATATGGATTTACGTTGTAACTCAGCCTTCAAAAACTGGACCAAAAATCTTGACATTTTTGCTAAATACGAATATGAATGATTGAACTATATCCTTTTGCAAATGCAAAAAAAATTATTTGTGTGGTATTCAAGAAAAAAATCTTGTGAACTACCCGAATTCTAAACGGTTCTACAATTACATAAACCATCGCATAAAGCAAAAAAGCACCATCCCTGTCTAAAAAAATCCCAATGGAGCTTGTGCATGTACTAACAAAGATAAGGCTGCTTTTCTCAATAACCATTTTTCAAGTGTTTTTATCACTGATGATGGCTATATACCGGACATAAATCAATTCTGTCCCCCGGTCTTACATTGGACCCCCGATTTCTCCCAACTCACCGTCTTAAAATTACTGCGTAAAAGGGCTAATTCTTTTGTACAAGGTCCTGACAACATTCCTTCTATTTTTCTGAAAAATTTTGCTGTCGAACTGGCGACTCCTTTGTCGTTACTATATGATTTTTCCTTTAACTTTTCTTGGGGCCCCCAAAGCTGGAAAGATGCAAATATCACTCCAGTTTTTTTAAAAAAAGCAGCAGATCCGATGTTTCTAATTATCGTGACATTGGCATTATTTCTAATTTTTCTAAACCAATTGAAAAGATTATTAATAATCTATTGCTTGAGCACGCTTATCGTGATCACATTTTCACCCATGCTCAGCATGGATTTTTAAGGAAACGATCCACGGTGACAAATCTTCTGTCTTGTCTACTCCATTGGTTTAAAACGATTGACAACAAAACTTTTGTTGATGTAATTTATCTCGGCATGCAAAAAGCGTTTAATACGGTCTCTCACAAAAAGCTTTTGTTAAAGTTATCCAAATATGGAATTGAGGGTAAGTTACTGGGATGGATCGGTGCCTTTCTAGCTGGTCGTCGACAACGTGTAAGAATTGGGAATGATTTTTCTGATTTCATGTCTGTCAGTAGTGGAGTTTTGCAGGGATCTGTTCTGGGTCCTACTCTTTTTCTCTATTATATAAATAATCTCCCTTTGGTTGTCAAGTCATCTGAAATCAAGTTTTATGCAGACGACATCAAATTATATGTATTTCTGTTTTGAGCGAGGAACCCCTCCTACTGTACTCCAAGAAGACTTAAATTCTATTGTCATTCGGTGCAATGTATGTGGCAATTGGATCTAGCTATTAGTAAGAGTTTTGTGTTGCATGTTGGTCTGTCAAATCCTATTGCTACTTATTCCATCGACAACACAAATTTAATTTCTGTTGATTCATGTAAGGATTTGGGTGTCCTTGTTCAATCGAATCTGAAATTCAATGAACATTGCTCTTCTATTGCGAAACGTGGTCTTAACATTGCACATATTATCTTGCACAATTTCACCACTACTGATCCTCTAGTACTTATCAGACTTTTCTGTATTTATGTTCGTCCTATTCTCGAAACTGCATGTGAAGTTTGGTCCCCGTATTTAAAAAAGGATATCGATACCATTGAAAAAGTCCAAAGAGTCTTCACTAGAAAACTTCTTAGAAATGCTGATCTAGACTACGCGTCTAGGTGCTTGCAACTGCGGATTCATACTCTTGAATCTAGACGGGTATATCGCGATGCAGTTTTAGTCTATAAGATCCTGCATAATCTCATTGATTTAAATCTTAACGACTTTTTTGAATTACGCTCTGATAGGGTTACTAGACCCTCTAGAGGTCACAGCTTACAGTTTACTGTCCCTCGTTCTAACCTGACCCTAGTCCAGTCGTTTTTTGCTCATAGAGTTGTACATTTTTGGAACACTCTTCCTAATCAGGTAGCGGAGTCCAGATCCTTGGCAATTTTTAAGGACAGACTGCATCGTTTTTTATATGGAGGCACTTAAATACAAGTTATCACGCCAATATTGTTATTTGTTATTGTTATTATTTGCCCTAGTAAATTGAATTGAATTGAATTGAATTGCAGGAAATTTTTTTGGCGGTGTCATAAAACCAAAGGGGGACCACAGGAAAAACGTGAAAAAAGGGAGGGGGGGCTGAAATTGCGAGGGGGGGGCTAAAATCGCGAAGGGGGGCTGATGTCCCCCTATCCCCCCCTGGAAACGCCACTGCCCTGAACCACCCCCCCCCTAGCTACGCCCATGACGCCTGGCGAAAGTTGGCTTATTTTTTTGGTTAAATGCAGTTGGGGGAAATAGTGGACTTATTTTTCAGTAGAGCCCCTATTCATTTTTTGGATTTTCTAAGATACGACCCCCCTCCAAAATTTAAACTCTCAATGAGGAACGTTTTCGCAATTGTTTTCGGAAACCCATGTTTTACGGGGTTAAGGTGGTAGTGTCGCCAAAGCAGTTTTGGTCACAGGCTGCAAAATGAGAACTTTTTGCTTTGAAATTGTACGTTCATTGAGAAATTAGTAAAATGCCATATGGTGTCAAATAAATACTGCCAAACACTAAACTACCAATATCTACCAATATTTTTAACCAATCACCATTTGTGAGCCAGACATCACACAATAGAGACATAAAATTTCAAAAAATGAAGCCAGATAACAAATTGGCCAGCTTGTGAAGTACATGTAATGTTTTGACGCACAAGTTTTTGCCACAAATAAGAAAAATGAAAAATAAAGATTTGTTTTTCCTTTGATTTCAAAATAAGTGTCTAAATTTTTTAAAATTTATCATTATTGCTGTGAGTACTTTACAGTTTACGCACAGTTTCACAGTTCAAAGAGGCATTACTCCACAACCACTCAAGCAATTTGCACTAAATTTTGTGTGCATAACCTAGAGCATATGTGCTTTTACTTTGTGTAAAGAATCCAAACAAAAAGTTTTTTAATTGTGACGAAATTATCGAATGTGAATAGGTTTTCAAAACGTCATTTTTCCGACTTTGCGACTTCACTGCTAACTGTATACTGCCTCAATTTTTCTGAAACTTGGCAAAAATATTTGCCTTGAATCATATTTTTAGAATATATAAAAAACAATGATCTATCTTTCACTGTAAAAGTTTTATAGTCGCGCAAAATCGACTGCTTTCGCGACACTACCCCCTTAAACGCAGTTTGGGGGGGAAATAGTGGCCCTATTTTTTTTGAGTACAGCACCTCGGGGGAAGCATTTTTGCTTCAAGAACTCCTATTTCATTTTTTGGATTTTCTGAGATACAACCCCCCGAAATCTGAATCCTCAGTGAGGGACGTTTTCACAATTTCAATTTCCGAAGCTCTTATTTTTACATTCTAATCGTGTCTAAATGGTGTCAGATTATTGGTTACAATTTTTTAGAATCAAAACAAAGGCTCTTTGACCGGGTTCCCGCCGAAAAATTGGCCAAATTCGCCAGAAACGTCCATTTTTTGACCAAATTCAAACTTGGCCTTAATTTAGGCTTGGGCTTAGGCTTAGGCTTAGGGCTTAGACTTAGTATGGGGCTTAGGTTTAGGCATACTATCAGGCTTAGGCTTAGGCTTAGGTTCAGGCTTAGGCTTAGGCTCAGGCTTAGGCAATAAAAAATCGAAATTTTCTGAAAAAATCCTGTCAGCTTAGCCTAGAGAATCCTGCCAACTAAGCCCAGACGATGCCTTAAAACATCATAACGTACTCAAAACTATCCAAAAACAAAGATTATAGCCTTTTTTGGCTTCGAACTTTGGCCTACGTTCTCTTCCAAAAACACTGAAAATCCAATTTTCAAGGGGTGATAGCTCAGAAAATCCGAATTTGTGGATAGGGGTTTTATTACAAAAAATGGTTCCCTCAAGGTGCTCTACTTTAAAAAATAGGTCCACTATTCCCCCCCCCCAACTGCAATTGATCCGTTTTACGTACTTACGGTGGCACTCCTAAAATGTGGGTTTCGGCCATTATTTTGAAAACGCGCAAAAATAAGCATATATCGTAAGGACAAAAGTTGTTCAGAAGTGAATTTTCTTCAATTTGATGTACATATCACATAAAAATTTTTGAAAATTTTTGAGCAAATTTTAGCAAGAAAATTATATTTTTACGGAAATGCCTTCACAAGCCAGTGCATTTACACGTATGCAATGAATTTGAAACGCTGAAAAACACCAGCAGCTGTGTTTTACTAATACATACTTAAAAAATTTTGGTGTTTTATTGAGTTTGGTATGATTTTTTTGTGAACTAACGCAATATTTTCTGCATGAGACAGAAATATAGTGCGTGTGAATACAAACTCAAATTTTAGGCTTGCAATTTTAAAAAATTTGTTCACCAAAAAAGATAAAATTTGGCACATAAATGCACTTATCGTCTGCGAGCGGTCGCAAATTTGAATTGAAGCAAATCGATAGTATTTAAAAATAACGTCAAGTTTGTTTTTCAAAAAATGCGATTTCAGTGTTTTTCAATGTATCAATCAAATTCATTATTAATTATATTTTGCGACCGCTCAATCACGTTAAGGCAAGCAAAATGAGCTATTGATTGCCCAAAGCTAGTTACTTGCGATTACTCTTCACAAGTAGACAGTTGTAGACTATATAGTCGGGCCCCGCCACCCTCCCCTCTTCCTTTCCACAACGAGAGCCCCAGACGGGTAAATTTTTTAGTCTATGAAAATTAACATTTTTTGCGTTCTGTGCCGCCAACGATGTGGATGGTGTGATTAGTTAGCATCTCACATTAAAACTGATATGTTCGAACTTTTGGATCAAATGAAAACCGGATTTTTCCCCGAAATTCCTCGCAGGATGCAATTGTTTGATCCACGCCAAACACCTAAGATTGATCGTGATGACAAGTTTTCTACAACATCACATAGAAGACATGTACGACGGATTTTTTAACATTTTGAAAACGTGGTATAGATCGAAAAACTGCGAAATAGGTATCACCTATAATTGTACATCTGTTCAGAGTTGGGAGCATTTTGTGACCCGTGCGTTTTTCATTAGTTTGGGTTCAAAATTTATTAATTTAGTGCTAAAAGCATTTAACTTTTTGTTTCTGTTTCTTTTTTTTAATTATCTCGAACGTATAATGGCAACATATGGAATATTTATTTCTGACATCTTGCTTTATTCCAAAACAGCTTATTGTTGTAGAAGGTAATAGTTCAACGTCTAAACACTGTAGAGATCGGTCGCTAAGCCAAGCGTCGGCCCCGGGCCGGCCCGGGGCCGCAGCCAATTTCACCGGGCCCGGCATCGGCCCGCGGCCCGTCACCCGCCCCGGGCCGCGTGGCAGCGGGCCGGCCCCGGGCCGGAGCAGTAGGCCCGGGGCCGGCCCGGGAGGCCCGGTCGGCCCGGTCAGCCCCAGCCGGCCCGCTGTTTGCCGGGAATCGGCCCGGGACCGGCCCGGTGGACCCTGGTTGGCTTGATCAGTAATAAAGACTGCTAAAGTCCAAGGACGACTGTAGCACACTAATAATTTACATACAACTGTAACTTTTTGCATTACGAACACAAAGCTGCCTCTTAAAGCATCAGTGTTATTCCCCAGCTGTTGCTTTGATAAGATAGCGCGAGCTCTCGGAACTTACACTCTAGCTGTATGTAGAATGAATCAATGAATAGCAGACGCCAACTAAAAAACTGAAACTTGTATCAGTTTTGTTGTAGGTGGGGTGCACCCCACCAAATAAATCAATAAACGTAAGTCTCAGCTTAGGCGTTTACAAAAAGCTTCAACTGCATTGTTGCAGCACACTTGAGTTAATTTATAAATTTAAGCCTGAGATACTTAAGTATAGTCCACCCGCCGCTGGTTTTAGTCCCGCTCACAGCACTTACTTTTAAATACATTCACATTAAACTGAAGACAAAGCTCGCTAGTTGCCGTGAAGACCAGTTGCTCTACGGGGGTTTGTTTGTGACGTCCATTCTGTATGTATAACCTCATTTGATTGGTTCGAGGCTGAAGCTCCACCCCGCGGCCCGGTCTCTACCAAACAGTCACAAGCAGCGGTTACTACAGCGGTTTTTTGGTAACGAAGCTTTGTCCTATCGCAAATACCTTCGTCTATTTGGAACAAGCTTCGTCTTTTAAGACAAACCTTGGTCCCGTCTTTTTTTGGTAACGAAGCTTTGAACAAAGGCTTTTTGGACAAAGTTCGTCTTTTTGGACTAAGCTTCGTCTTTTAGGACAAAGCTTGGTCCTTTTGGACGAAGCTTCGTCTTTTTCTGGTAACGAATGTTCGTTACCAGTAACGAATTGGAAACTTTTTTTGCAATGTACTGTACATACGTCACAACAATCACATCGACCGCCAATGTAACAGCAGCTAATACCACTACCCACTGAAGCGACTGCTACAGAGAATAAAGAAATATCTACAAACTACTAGGCTGCCACTAGCACTACCACAACCTACATGCTAACCACTAAACCCGTGACAAGAAGATCACACCTAGAACAACGATGGCTACCTATAAAAAAACCTCGATAATCTGACAAGTCAACAGCCCGAAAACGAAGTATCGGTCAATTGTCGCTAGATGAAATAACAGGAGTAAAGCAGAGCAGTCAAAAACCTACCATCTGATCAAAAATATCACACGACCTGTTGACAATCACGACTGCAGCTACTCAGCCTTTCTTCCTTCCTTCCCTCATAGTAGTTATTGTGTACTCTGTAGTTGTATTGATATGCTTGTACCTACAACTCAACGTGAACGCACCTCGGTACGGCCTGGGGGGCTTCAATGTTTGGTTTAGGCACTCGGCCAGTGTACAATGGTTATATCAAAACACCTATGGCAGCCTAACTAAAAACAAGACAGCTGTAGCACAACCCATAGCACATTTTGCTCGCCTCAACGTGATGGAACGCAAAATGTCATTTTTATGGATTGGATTGATATGTCGAAAAACACTAAAATCGCAATTTTTGAAAAACAAATGTGACTAAATTTTTTACATACTATCGATTTGCTCAAAATCAACTTTTGCGACCGCTCGAAGACGACAAGATGCATTTATGTGCAAAATTTTAACTTTTTTTGTTTAGCCAATTTTTTAAAATCGCAAATCAAAAAATTGTGTTTGTATTCACACGCACTACATTTCTGTTTCATGCAGAAAATATTGCGTTAGTTAACAAAAAAATTATACCACACTCAATAAAACACAGAAATGTTAAGTACATTCCGGTAAAACACAGCTGCTAGTGTTTTTCAGCCTTTCAAATTCATTATACTCGTGTAAATGCACTGGCTTGTGAAGGCATTTCCGTGAAAATCTATTTTTCTTGCTGGAAAAATTTTCAACGCTTTTATGTGAGATGTACATCAAATCGAAAGAAATTCAATTCTGAACAACTTTTGTTCTTACGATGTACGCTTGATTTTGTGCGTTTTAAAATAATGGCCAAAACCCACATTTTAGGAGCGCCACCTTAAATTGAGCCAGAATAATGTTTGTAATTTTTTAGAATCAAAACAAAGGCACTGTGACCCCTTTCCTTCCGAAACAGTGGTAAAATTTACCAGAATCGTCTAATATTTGGAATAAATGTAGTTGGGTGCTGAGTGGGGGGGGGGGGCAAATAGTGGACCTGAGTTTTGATTTTTTTGTGTCCGATAGGCCCATACCCCCTGCAGTTAGCCACTGCAATCAAAAATGTGGTCAAATTGACCAATATAGCATTTTGCCTGCGGTGCCAAGAGCGTAGTCAGTCGGGTGGTTCCGGGGATCCGTTTGAGTCCCCCTTTAATTTAAACCTTACGGAACTGCCAACATGGGCAACCCCTAAAAAATAGATAAATTTGGAAAATATAGCACTTTATAGAAGATACTATACCGTAAAAGTCTCTAGATTTTACGGGGTACCACCCCCCCCCCAACCCCTGTAATCTAAGTAGGCGAATATCAGTGCGCGTAGTCAACAAAAGTTTTTGAGGGGAATGACTTTTCAATTTTTTGCAATGGGTTAAATTTTTTTTGCCATTTTAACACAAAAATTTGCAAGATAACAGTAAATATTGCACTAATTTTGACTAGCCTAAAACAGCTGAACTGAAAGTCGAGCTAAAAACACTAAACCACGTACAGGGTTGTTAGAGTGGCAGTCCCCAGGAAAAAATATAAGAAAGTTTTGATTTTTAGGCTGAATTTGGCCAGTTGGAGACGTGAAAATACATGATATAAAGGGGTGGTCGCCTTCATTACAACCGGCAGTAATATAAGTATTGTAACAGACTAATCGCTTAAATTCTCCGGTTCCGGCACTTTTTTGGCAGTTTCTTATCGCCAGGTAACACTTCATGATACAGAAAGTCGATCACGCGCCGGGTCAATTCTTTGTTATTTGGCCAGATCAATTCCGTGGAACAAAATGTTGTGCGATTTGGAGTGCTGCTCGTTTTGGTGTACCGTTTTTTGACTGACTTCAGGCGCTTCTCCATGTAGTCCGTTCGTAATTACTGATTTGAGCAGGTTATGGTCCGTGTTGTCGGTTTTGGGCATCTTCGATCGGGGTTGCACAGTGGTCCATGGTTCATCCTGGGTTTTGGGTTCGGATTGTCCGCTAACAGAAGGTCGGTCATGTGCCGCGTCGAAAGAAGTAATGCCCAATAGATCGTCGTTGGCAAAGCTTCGCTTTTCGCCTAAAAAATAGAATTAAGAAGTAAGTTTTGTAAGATAAGAGAAAATAATATTGAAAAAGAGAACTAAGTAACTGTACTATATTTTTTAAATATGAGAATCATGAGAAACAGGAAGAAACATTCCCTTTGAAAGGGGGTAACGTTAATCAATCGGGCGTCGGGAGAGCCAAGAGTCATCCCACCCTGGTTAGGAGCCCGGTTGGGTAGCGTTTAATATAAGTTTTATGGAATGTACACTAAACCCTACTAAATATACGTTATATGTACATGTACATGTAAGACATTATAGTTCAGGTATAAGAAAGACTAAAGGGTGGAATATAGCTATAAACGCCTGAATCAAAGAATTGATTTAATCCACGATAAAGCTATTATATGAAGTAGTTTTTGGCAACGAGAAAAGGTTAAAGAGGTAAGAATTAAAAAAGCGTGACTGCGCAAAGTGCTGAGTGAGATAGAGTGAGACAGATCTTGACCTGCCTATTTATTATTTGTGACTCGGTAAACTATTGTTCATAATTTAACGGAAAGACAATGAGAGTAGGGCACTGCGGACTCGTGGCTTCATACGTGATAGGAGCACAAGAATGCTTTGAGCCTTGGTAAAACTTCTCTGAAGAAGATTTTTTAAAATGTGTAAAGGAGCATTGCATGCAATTAAAGGGGTGACTTTATGAGAGAGACATATTATTTATGTGTGGTTATGTGATACTACTATGTCATTGTTTTTAATAGTAATTCACAACAGTTTTTTGATTTAAATTTGTTAGTTTTATCTGAGCACTGTCTATAAAGCAAATAAATCGAGTCACTATCATTTCACAAATTTTACACTTTATATTCACCAAATGAAACTTATTAAATAAAGTATTTGGAAAAAACAAATAGCTTTTAACTAGCACTACTTACAAACAAGGTCAGGTGTAAGGTACAGTTATGACGTCTGTGATTTCGCTATCGTTTTTAATTTGCCTTAAAATTTTTAGCTATGTGTTATTATGTCATATGGTGTGTTAGTACCGTAAGGTTTTTTATAAATTAAGTTATCTGAATTTAATTAAAGTCAGCTGCCTCACATGGAGTTAACATTAACTTAGTGTTTGTGACCGACCGCGTAAGTTAAAGTTAGAGAACTTACCTTAATTATGTTTACTTATTGAAACAACGCTACTTAAACTATGAATTAAAGTTATTTGAAAAAATTACATAAATGTCATAGATTTTTGGCGCAATTTAACAGTAACTTAATCGCACTTGACCCTTATTTTAACTATAACTTTTACTCAAATTGAATCAATGCCCTTACTTTGACTTCAACTTAACTAAATAAAGATGTTTTACTTCCCGCCCTCTGGTCTCCTCTTTCAACTAAAAATATAAAAACATTTTGCATAAATCTAACTCTACATTTCAAGCGGGTCTTCTTTGAGTATAAACACTGCAAAATTTACTAGCTTATTTTTGAAACTTTTGACCCGCAACGTGTTAATTTGCAAAAATAACAAACCCTCCTGCTGACTGAAATGCTGTTATTTTGTGAGGCCTGACTGTTAGTATTCCAGCGAAATATTAATTTCGGCCACTTTTTGTGGAAAAAAGGATTTTAAATTTTGATGTTTGCACATATTCACTGCTGAGTAGCCCCAAAGCTTTTCAAACCACAAAAAGCGATTAATTGTAAATAAGTTTTGATTTTTGAAGTAAAAAACGTTTCACCAAAATTCGAACTCGTCGTTTTAACTTCAAACAGTTATACTTTTGTAAGACACTTCTTGTTAATAATTTCTGACGTCTTTTATGACTGTTTGATCAGTACGCTTAATTATAAAGTCAATGTTTAATAAAGCAGATCCGTTTGCCCGGTTGGTTCAATCAGTAGTGACGCAAGCATCCACAGTGTATTTTATTTTATCGGTGGTTCGATTCCGCCCCGAAGCGGCATCTTTTGCCTGGGGTTGTTTGCATACTGAGTCTTTCCAAGCTGGCAGATTGTGGAAGACTGAGGAATCTACTACCTACCCTTATAGTGTTAATTAACATTGGAACTTCTACCTACTCAGGAATAGGTTCGGCACTGAATCGTTAAACAAGGTCACCTCTGCGATTTCCCCGCGGACGATACCGGAAATCCTCAGTGTGGCAACTGTCACCGGTTGCATCGATCTACGTTTGCATTGGTACGATTAGAACTCACCGTCCACTTTTTTGTAGTGGCACGTAGGCTTTGGAGAACCATCATATCAGTGTAGAGGTGCACAAAATCTACAATTAGTTAGATGTTTCAAACAAAATTGCCATAGCAATCACCTTTACAAAAAAACACTAAAATGCTAATCGCTTCGTTTTACGTAAAAATTTAACAAGGTTGCCAGTAAAGTGACGAACAAGTTTTTTTCAAAAGTACTAATTTTAACGTGATAAACTAAAAAAATTGTAATTTTTCGCGAACCTTAGTTAATTCTGGCGAAACTTGGATACTTTTTGAGAAGAAGAACCTCATACTACGCCGAAAAATAGGGAACTTTTCTATTATAGCGAATCAGCAAAGATCATGCATCATAGTCCCAACATTTTCACGTTAGGAACATTTTAATATTCATATTCAAACTATATAGTCATGTATTTATCTGTTGCTTGTTATTTCTAAAATTGTTCAGTTATCGGGTTCTTCTTCCCCTTCAGGGCCAAATTTATGGAAACATCAAATGTTCGTCGTTGAAAATGTTCGTCGTTGAAAAAGCAAATGTTCGTCGTTGAAAAACAAATGTTCGTCGTTGAAAAACGAATGTTCGTCGTTGAAAGTTCGTCGTTGAAATTGTTCGTCGTTGAAAAATTTTTCAACGACGAGCTTTGGTTTTTTAGAACATTATTATGTTCTAAAAAACAAAAGCTCGTCGTTGAAAAAATTTTCAACGACGAACATTTCAACGGAGCTCAAGACATCCGTTGAAATGTTTGCCGAACATTCGTTTTTCATTTGTTTTTCAAATGACGATTCATTTTCAAAACGACGAACATTTGTTTTTCAACGACGAACATTTGTTTTTCAACGACGAACATTTGTTTTTTCAACAACGAACATTTTCAACGACGAACATTTGCTTTTTCAACGACGAACATTTGTCCTATAATTACGTGTTATGTTCGCCGTTGAAAATGTTTCGATCAATCCAAAATTTTCAACGACGAACATTTTCAACGACGAACAATTTGCTTAGATAAATCGGGTCCAGATCTATACTCCGGAATATCTGTTCCACTGTCGTTAGGCAGAACCTAAAAAGTCAGACATATTGAAATTACTTATTGCCTTTATACTCTATGAGTTGAAATTATGCTAGAGCTTACAGCTATGTCATTATTTAAAGACAATTTTCTTTTCTTGTCTTGAAAAATTTCTTTCTTTTTATTTTCTTTCTTTCTAAATTTCTTGCGTTTTCTTTCTTTTTCTTTTTCTTGGTGAATAAATTCGGGCTTCTTGAAAGAAGAATGATTGATGAAGCCCAGGAATTTGAGTTTTTGAACTTGCCGTTGCGGCTGCTATTGCGCCATTTGTCGCGGTGTCGGGTCGGAGAATGTCAAAGGTCAAATATTATTGACCTTAGACTGACCACCCTTGTTATGCTGGCATTTGTGGCTAGTTAGCCACACATGTTGTTTTCTGGTCGCGTGTCCCAACTTATTATTGTCCTCTACATTTATCTTCTATTTCTATAAAAGTTTAGTAAAGTTATTCGTGTCCTCTACATACCTATTCTCTTCTATTTCTATCATCTATATAAGTTTTGTAAATTTATTGTCCATTTTTACATATTTTTTGTTACGTGTATAAGTTTTTACTTTCCCCCTTATCCAAAATGTACATATTTAGCCGATTTAATTTACCGAATTTTATTTAGCGGATTTGATTTAAGAGATCTAGCGCTGCTAAATCTAATTATCCAAATTTTCAGGATTTAGCCGATTTTGGATATTTTTGGATATGGACAATTTTGGATATGCGTTTTAATCAAATCTGCTAAATTCGCTAAATTCACAAATTTTGGATAATGCTTAGATTGTTGTACTGCACAATTTGATATTGCGCATTGAGTTTCCTTATTATTTTCGCTTGTTACATCGGTTATGCGTAACCGTTATGAACACTCAATACATCAATCGAACATTCAAAAATAAAACTTTTAAGGATGTTTCTTAGTTTTCTTTTTTAGGGATTTAAGATTTTAAATGGCCATCAAAAATTTCTAACTTTTGAAAAATTGTTTAACTGACGAAAAATCGTTCCTCTGTGTTTTATAACTTTAAAAATTTTAATGATATGTAGTCATTTTCAGATTTGATGGCCAAGGAAGCTGGCGTGTACCACTTGGACCCCAAATATTATGGGGATATTTGGAGTGTTCCAGAGTCTTGGGTAACTGAACCCGGTTTAAATTGTTTAAATTTATTACATAAAAAGCAAAAAAGTGAAACCACACTTTACAAAACAATATTTTAAATTAACAAATCTTAGCAGAAGCAACAAGACTCTGAAAGCTTAAAGCTTTCTGGACACCAAAGCTAAATTTCGACCGAGTTTTCGTAAGTTTTCGTAAGTTTCGGCGAGCTTACTTACGTAACAAATTATCTACGTACGTCTTGCATGCCAGACTACTATCCATTACGTTACGTAAAGTTTTGACAGCTAGAGTTTGGGCTGTCTTTAATTTCTTTCAGTTTCTTTCTTTTTATTTTTCTTGTCCAAGAAAAATTTACAAATTCTCTTCCTAAACAAATCTTCTCTCTTCTTATAAAATTAGCTTATTAAAATTAATCGATTCTGACTTTATCTGCAGTCACATTTACATTAGCTAAAACTTTTATTACTAAAATTGCTTTGAATTACTATACTAGCATTAGAATTACTTTAAAGTACTTAGTTTATTAAAATTGCTTTAAGTTACCTAACATATCAGGTATAAAAAAATTTAAAAAATTTTCATATTTAATAAGTTTAAAAATTGATTTTAATGAAATGGAGCGAATTGTAACATTAATAATTTAAAACTGCTATAAAGTATTTTAAATACAAATTATAATTAATAGTCGCAATTGAAAAAACTTACTGTGATTGTTGAATCCTTTGTTGTGGCTAAAATTGGAGAGCCACCAAAGTCGGTCAGCATCAAGTTTTCAATCGCCACATGATTACCCTGCGTCAGTTTTGCTACAGTCTGTAAAAGCTCTCAAAAACTCCTCAGCCTCATCGATTTTTTAGTATGATCCCGCACATTTACATTGGTAATTGCCTCTGTTTCTCCTTTTAATTCGCGTTGAATTTCTGTGTCAATCTGTAATAGTAACGTCGCAGTTTAGATTCTTTAAAAAGTGTTTTTTTACAACAAACCGATCTTTTTTACATTTCGATGTGTGAAAACCTTTAGCATAAACCGGGGTAATATGGGCAGGACCAGTAATAGGCATCATTTTGCCCGTAATACCTGGACCGCTATATAATTTTTTACGGGTGACAAATAGAAAATTTGTTTTTGCAAAATTAAGGGAGGGCTGCCTAATTAGGTAGATAAACAGTCAATGTTGCATTGCGTCAATAGCGTTAAGTTTACTTAAAATCAACAGAAACTAACTAGATATCACAACTTAAACTTAGCGCTTGAAAAAAACTAAAGCCCAGTAACAATAATGATTTATGTGTCTGTTCATTGATTAAATGCAGAAAATATTTAAATACAAAATTACCTTGCGTTCCAACTGACATCCGCACAAGGATCAGCCAACAGACAAAAACAAACAAACGGCAACTGAACACGGCGCAGGACCGCTGTATAAATACTGCGCAACAAGAATATGCAAATCACTTTTTATTTCGTTGTCAACAAGCGTGCACATGATAATGTAATGCATTGTATGTATGTGTTATACGTATGCGCAGCAATAATATGCAAATAACTAAGTCACATTTCTAAATTCTGTAAAAGTTGCAGGCTGCTCACAAAAGTTATGCGCATTTGGCATATTATCATGATACAAATTTAGCACAAACATTTTAAATTTTTAAAATCAATCAAGTTTACGTTTGGTTACCAAAACCAACTGGATGGTATTTCTTCAGGAAAACGAAAACGCAAATCGTTAGCTGCGGCATTAAAAATGCAGAAAAATTAAGGGAAGGGCACGGGAGGGTTTCTGCTGGGCGTGGGTCGCAAATTTTTAAGGGAAATACCGGTATGGTCAATCACCCTGTCAGTTCAGAGGGGGGGGCGACAGAAGCCAGTGCTCTCGCCCCCAAACTTTGGTCAGACACGGACGAACCCAAAACATCGTCGACCGGCTGTGCTACGGATGAAGTTCGCGGGAACACTTTATACGTAAATGCCCCAACCATTGGAAATTGCAGCCGGAACCACGTAGCACATCAAACAACCCAAAATCATTGGCCTCCTGTTCTAAAAATAGCCAGTAACTGTAAGCCACCACTGTTGAACAATAGAAAAATTAAATGTGTTACAGTTATCGTCTGAATTCTTAGCGAGCTTTCAAACATGATATTTAAACAAATCCGCAAATAGTTACTTTCAATAATGTTTAATTCTATAGCACCAAATTCTTTACGCACTTGTCTCATATATCTATGAGATTATTTCGAGTTTTTAAATTGTGACAAAACGACCCCATTTGCAGTTTCTTCAAGGTTTTGCTTATAATGAGATTAGTACAGTAGACTCATAGTATAACAACAGTTGATCACACTTTCGGAACGTTACAATGGGGATTAAAAATATTAAACATTACAGACTCGACACAATCGAATTAGTAATGCGCGGCTTACGGCGATTACTTTCTAAGCTTTCTGTGTAAAAAAAACCTGTCACAGTATCGATACTGCAAAGACTACAAAAAGTTTAGGTCGCTGAAAGGACAGAAAGGACCCACAATGGAGCTGACACCTTTAACCATAAGCCCCTCTGCTACAGCAATTATTACCAAACGTTTAAAACGAGCTTTAGGACAGCAGGGATCAATCCTGCTTCATTCGCTACCCATAGCTTTCGATCTGGGGCGCAGCTGAGTACGGACTTTTCGAACAATCAGTCATGCACCATGGGCGTTGGAAATTCAGTGCAAGCAAAGATCGTTATATTAAAAAATGCTTCACGATCAGCTTTGCGCATTTCTAGGGCTCTGTTTTCTGTTAAATAATAAAATTTCGGGTCATTTTTGTTTTTTCTGGGTTAACCTTTTTTCAAAAATACCAGCGCTTGAAAAAATCTATGATAAATTGTGATTGAGATTTATACTTTTACTGTTACTCAATTGTTTGTGTTCATAGCGTTCTGCTTTATTGTCTAGCGGCGTGTATTTAGAACTCTGCTTTGCTATCTATGCTTTGATAGAGGATATTCAAAAATAGCGCATATAGCAAAACGATAGCGCATCAAAGTGCTATAAGCGCTATTTTTTTCATAGGCTTAAAAAACAGCGCTTATAGCACCTGAGGGTGCTATTTGCGCTAATTAGGCGTTATTTTGTGCTATTGGCTAATTTATTGAGTAAGCGCCCACCCCCCCTCCCCCCCGGTTGTTGGGTTTGTAGGGCTTTCCATTCCTCGCTCCTATTAGTCAAAATTGTAGGCAATTACCCAACATGACTTTCCATTCTTCGTCCTAATGGTTACGCAAAATGAACCCCTAGAATGGTAAAAAGATTCAGTAGGCGCCCACCCCTCACCCCCCCCGCGGGGTTGGGTTTGTAGGGCTTTCCATTTCTCGCTCCTATTAGTCAAAATTGTAGGCAATTACCCAACATAACTTTCCATTCTTCGCTCCTATTGGTTAGGCAAAATGAACCCCCAGAAGGGTAAAAAGATTCATAAATAAATAAAAAGATTCGTAAATAAAGTAGTCTCCAGCATATTAATATTCTACTAAAAACAGATCATTAAAGGAAATAACCAAAAAACATATATAACTTACTTGTTAAGCATGAAAAGAACGAGAAATAGTTTAAAGCAATAATGAGTTAATAATCATAATAAGATAATAATACTCAAGTCCAAGCAGCGTCCAAGCGCCTAAATAGCGCAAATAGCACCACCTGGTGCAATAAGCGCTATTTTTAAGCCTACGAAAAAATAGCGCTTATAGCACTTTGATGCGCTATCGTTTTGCTATATGCGCTATTTTTTTATATCGTCGACTAGAACACTGACAAAATTTGAAAAATAATTTTAAAATTATTCTAATTTATTAAGGGACCGTATACTCACTAAAAAGGACAAAAATTTTCAATAAATCAGCCAATAGCACAAAATAGCTCCTAAATAGCGCAAATAGCACCCTCAGATGCTATAAGCGCTATTTTTTAAGCCTACGAAAAAAATAGCGCTTATAGCACTTTGATGCGCTATCATTGTGCTATATGCGCTATTTTTTTATATCGTCGACTAGAACACAAACAAAAATTTAAAAATAATTTTAAGATTATTCTAATTTATTGAGGGACCGTATACTTACTATAAATACAAGTTTTCAATAAATTAGCCAATAGGACAAAATAGCGCCTAAATAGCGCAAATAGCACCCTCAGGTGCTATAAGCGCTATTTTAAGCCTATGAAAAAAATAGCGCTTATAGCACTTTGATGCGCTATCGTTGTGCTATATGCGCTATTTATGCACTATTTTTTATATCGACGTCCAGAACACAAACAAAAGTTTTAAAATACTTTTAAAATTCTTCTTGTTTATTGAGGGATCGTATACGTGCTAAAAAGTACAAAACTTTTCAATAAGTTAGCCAATAGCACAAAATAGCGCCTAAATAGCGCAAATAGCACCCTCAGGTGAGGTGCTATAAGCGTTATCCAAGATCAGCATCACTATTTAAAGGGAATTTACCACAAACACCAATAGGCCAGCGTAGCTCAGTCGGTAGAGCGTTAAGCTAGCAATCTAGCAATGAGTGTTTCAAATCCCCCCTGGCCTAAAAGCGCTATAGCGCAAATAGCGCATATAGCACCTTCGATAGCGCATATAGCGCAAATAGCGCATATAGCACCCCGGAAAAGCGCTATAGCGCAAATAGCGCATATAGCACCTTCGATAGCGCATATAGCGCAAATAGCGCATATAGCACCCCCAAAAAGCGCTATAGCGCAAATAGCGCAAATAGCGCATATAGCACCTTCGATAGCGCATATAGCGCAAATAGCGCATATAGCACACCCAAAAAGCGCTATAGCGCAAATAGCGCATATAGCACCTTCGATAGCGCATATAGCGCAAATAGCGCATATAGCACCCCCAAAAAGCGCTATAGCGCAAATAGCGCATACAGCACCTTCGATAGCGCATATAGCGCAAATAGCGCATATAGCACCCCAAAAAGACCTATAGCGCATATAGCGCATAAAAAAAGCGCTATAGCACAAAAAGTGCATTTCGATCTCGCTTACACGCGTTCGTTACCAGAGCTTGTATATCAATATGACTGCAGTGCCAATGCTTATAGTCAAATGTTTCATTTATCCGCCAGCATTTCTATCGTCTTTTGGAATTATGTAGTTGGGCAGGTACCGTAGATGCAGCGGCAATCTCAGTATTGCCAAAAATATCTTCGGCTGCATACGTAATTGTAAATTGTGAAAGCTCTATTTGTGTCCAAGTATTAAGGGCAATACTTGCTTTCGAGTTGGATACAAATGTGAAACGTACAGCAGAATCATTACTTTTGATTGCTGTCACAAGTCTAGCTCTTCTTAACAGGTGTAAAAATGTCATATTGGACTGTTCCACATTCTACAATAAATAAAGCGGTTGTATAATATAAAAAGACGAAGCTAGAAAAATCTCCAGTTAAAATCGTAGCAAGACCACCGACCAGTTCATTCTTATTGAAAATGCTAACTAATTATTTTTGTGTATTTTGGTATGTTCTGCTGCTAACCATGCTAAAGTTATCAATACTTAAACAATTGGGTTTAATTTCACAAAGATGGTTTTACTAAACCATTGGTTTTACGTAGGTACGTCTTGCATGATTTGCACATAATTTCATTACGAAGTATGAATTCATGTATGGTTCGTTACAAATTTAAATATTAGAAGTACCCCGCAAGTCTACTGTTTACTTACTCTTTTCAACGCTTGCTCCTGCTACAAAACGTTGATCGAACTGCAGGCAAGACTGAAAGAAACACAATGATTTTCTTAATAGGCATTACACAAGGTATGCCTATGGTATGGCATGCTATTTTAGCAGTTTCTTGTCGGAATATCGACGAATATCGACTTGTCTTAGTGCTAGCAGCGTCACTTCAGTTCTATCAATTGCTTTTTGAAATATCTACAGGATATGTCCACCAAGTTTGCAGTAACTATTTACTAAAGTTCACAACATAGAGGACATATATAAGGGCGGAGAGGAAACGTGAAACGGTTTTCTATTTTTAGAAGCTGCAAGCTAGCCTCGCCGGTCTGGTATAGATTTTTGTCTGCTAACGTTCCAGCTTTATTCTTTAGCTAGCCGTTATACATGTCTTTATATATGTGTGTATAGCATGTTTGGGTAGTTCATTCACCATTTTATCACCCTGGTATCTGGGCCTTTCTTATCAGCTGGTTGTGTGCATTCTGACTTTATATAATACTTTTTGATTGCGTTTGGGACGGATTTAATTTAATATTACTGTATATTTTGTAATAACTTAATATTTTGCTTATTGAAAACATTTGATCTACTCATTTCAAAATGAGACACTTTTCAAGTAAGTTCCTGTTATTGCAGATTGATTATGCATCGTTTAATACAATATTATATTCATAACACAGAGCAGGAAGCTTATTAATTTATCTCTGCAAATTCGATTGCTAAATTATAATTTATCGTATGTATTAATTCAGTTTTAATGAAATTTTGATAGCAAAAACTGGGATTGCTTATATTTTATTGCAAAGTTGCCCACAATTAAAAAATCATTAAGATATTTATACTAACTTTTGTTTTGTTAGATAGGTATATAATATTAAGGTTAACTAGTTTAATGCTAACAGGTTAAGATAGAATACAAGCACTACTTTGCTTGTCACTATAAATGATATTTTGCTTAACAAATAGATTTATTGACAAACGCGCAGTAATGCCTGAGCCATCTGTGTATCAATATCGCGATATAAAAGCTAATCTAGTCATTCTACAAATTTTATGGACAACCCTTTTTGATCGTCACTGTTGAACCAGCTTGCGCTCTGGGTCTTAGCTGACATAGCGGTAGATTTTTCATATATATGCTTATCGAATTGATAAATAGATATATCTAGTCTGTGACATTTAGTTGTGTCTGACAATAAGAGTTTTTTAGTTTCTAAATGCTAGTTAGTAAGATGGTTAAAGAAGGTGTTATTGTCTCCGTTTTGCTTAGTTTCCCTGCCAGACACGATATCCGCACTACCGATAGAATTTAGAACTTATTAATGCTAGATAGTGAAATTATCTGTACATAAGTTAGGTCTGTGTGCGGTTAGAACCTCTTATTTGCGCATATAAAAAACTACTTGAATATCGGGCGTATACTGCTGTGTTGTCTTAATAATTTAAATCTATATAACCGATTTTGAATGAGGTGTTGAATTGTTTAATGAGAATAAGGTACCATTTGCCCTGCACAGTTGGTAACTTTCCCATGTATCACGGTTTCTTACATTGCCTCTTAGAAACTATAGCTATAGCCAATTATTATACACTGATTTGCCTAAATTAGCCAGCAATCATTGTGGCGATTTTCAGTATTTTCGATTCAGTAATTCATTGTTGACTGCTTTGCTACGACCGTGGTGCAGTGGTTCGCCAGACGATTTCGTCGCCTGGGTGCAAGCCGTACAGGCGATTTGGTGTGTAGATCAAAACACTGGTCCCTTTTGTAATTTTACAGTTTTCAGCGTAGGCGTTAGCAGGCGTTTGCTGAGTATCTTTGTAGGTTATTTTTTGCATAGTACCTCTACTCTTAAAGGGTAGAGGTAATATTAAAAAAATAGCCTACAAAGATGGCGAAGCTGTAAAATTGCATCTGGCTGCTATATTTGTCTGAACGGGGTAATCGTGATATAAGGAAATGTCACCGCTCGTTTTAATATCTGAAACACGAAATTGCGCACATGGAAAGCCAGTTTTATTTTTCAAAGTATTAGATAAGTTTTTTATTGTAATATCTACTTTTTTCAACAGGTCTAACTGGAAATAAAAATTTCGGTGCTTAAGATTGAAAAGACTATTTTATCGAATACAGAATAACTTTTCAATCCAGCATTGTTTCTGACAAAAGAATGTGTAATCAAAACAAACTAGTTTTTTATTTTTTTTATAAAAAAACCGGGTTTCAACATTGCATTAGCAATATAGTGTAAATGACGGACTGGTTTTTTTCACTGACAGCTGCAGGCATATTTGTCTATTTCACTCAGTTGCAAGTTTCAACGGGTAATTTTAAGTCTTGTGCTGTGTTGTTTTTTATTATTAAAATGAAATTTAACGCTTTAGGAGCTTTAACGGCGGCGATGTCTAAGACGTCCAAAATCGAATATCGATCCCCACTTGAGGTCAGTTACTGTGTCATGCTTTTTTTGTTTAAAAATGGCTCTATCTAGGTATAAATTCTAATTAAATGCAAAAAGTATTGACTTACTATTTTATGTTATTCTTTATTATTATTTTTATCTTCTCTATTAATTTTTTATATGCACATTCTATTTTGCGTTGTCAATATAGTGTATTGTTCTATAGATGTACTAAGACAAATGTGCTGGGAAGACGAACCATAAATTGTTCAGGCATTTTCAGCAACTTTGATTCTTCTGTAGCTTTTGCGAAATCACATTTTTTCATGAAGAAGCTACCTTTATAGTTTTTGGTATGCAAAAACAAACTAGTAAAATGATAAATCATCCTTACATACTATGAAGAATGCCACTCTGTTGTGAATTTTGTTCCTTCCAATTTAGGCCAACTTGAGAGTTCAGACCAAATTTTAAGATTTTTATTATAGGGTCTCGGAACGGTGCCGCCTGCTCAAAATTTTCATGCTGATCGAGATGCTGAAAAAATACGAGATCTTCTTTTCGTTTCATCAGACAAAAGTAAATAGCATAAATTATTATAATTTTTTTAGTAACGTACTTAATGATACTAAACCATTGGTATACGTTTATTAGAGGTCTTAGAATACGCAAAATAGCTGATAATTGTTAATCTGTAAGCTTGTAACTTCCAAAAACGGCAAAAATGACTATTTAACAGTAAAATCTGATTGAATAGAAAACTTTTGCTGTTGTATTGTAGAAGTTGATATATCTGCCATTTACGACATTCTGACACACCGCTCTAACACTCAACGACAAGATATTCGGAAGGCATATCGAGAGAAGTACAAAGAAGAACTGCACGATAATTTATTAACGATGCAGAAAGAGCATAAGGATATCACCAAAGCTCTCTTGTTTACGCCATCACAATTTGATGCTTTGGAGTTAAAACGAGCTATGAGTGTAAGTTTGCAATTTGCTTATTCAGTTTAATACTGTTTACAAAAATTTTTAACATGATAGGCATAACATTTAGCACAAAATTTGAACAAAAAATGGGCGAAATTTGTTACAAATTAGCGTGCAAGACGGTTTTAGTTTAAGTGTGAATATGAAGCAAAATTTATAGTTATTATTTTGCAAAAAATTTTCAATTTACAAATGTTTTTAGTTAGAAAAATATAGAAATACATTCTAAAGATTAGACTAGTCAAACGGTCATATCGTTAAAGTAGAAATTTATCCAAAAATTTTTTTATCTAATGCTAACTTAATACGAAACTAAATAAAAAGAATGGTCAAATAGTATGAAAAATTTTGTATTTTAGGGATTGGGCACTAATACTCAAATCTTAATTGAAATCCTCTGCACAAGAACCAATGAGCAAATCAAGCAAATTAAAATGGATTATCGACATTGTAAGAATATTCTATTTCTATATATTAATTGTAAATACATTCAGTAACAAGCTACACCAGAATGAGATACTGCAATTTCATACACCAGCACATAAAAAAACAGCATCACTCATCAGTCTGTATGTATGGATTATCAAGACTACAAATTGGAGTTCATTATTATGTACTCTCGGTGTTTTTACTGTTACAGTGACCGGTCGTGAGCTGCAGGAAGATATCGAAAGTGAAACTCATGGAGATTTCGAGAACTTCCTCGTTCTTCTTTGCCAAGTAAGGCTGATTACGTGCACACTCAGACTAAGTAAGGATAGGCCCAACAGTACATAATATTAATCCTTATTATGTACGCTTGGTAGACCTATGCCTGAACCAAAAAAGCTACATTCGTTTTATAAGTTAGTAGTTATTCCTACAATTGCAAGTACAGACGTCTAATTACTTTCAAAAGCTTTAAAGCTAGGCACTAAGCTGTGTAATCAAGTAAATGTAGTAGATATCTAGGTAATTTTAACACGCGTATGCTTAAGTACCTGTGCCTTTAAGGGGGAAAGAGACGAAACAACAAACGTTGATGAAAAACTGGCAGAGAGAGATGCGCAGGTAGGTGGACATTATTTGTTAGTAAAAATAGTAAAACTAAACCTGAACCTAAACCTAAAACTAAAACTAAAAAGAAAACTGTAGGCTAATGCGGAAACATTAAACAATTTTGGAATAACCTCCAAAGCACTTGTACCTACCTAGTTATTTTCACAACTACAATATTAGTATAACATAGAGTTAATTTCAAATGGTGAAATAAAAGTTTATTGTGAACTTTATGGTTGATAATTTGTTGCTTTTATATGGTACTTTTTCACTGTTACAAATGTTTTTGGCAGTCAAATTTTTGCAGAACAAGTTTATTATTCACCGCAACTTTGTTCAGAGTGCTATTTTGTTTTAGGCTTTGTATGATGCCGGAGAAAAAGTGTTCTTCAACGACGAAGACACGTTCAATTCGATTCTATGCAAGCAAAACTTCGTGCATTTACAGCACACGTTTAAAAAATATTACAAGCTAACTGGACACGAGATTGAAACGGCAGTGGATGACGAATTTTCAGGAAAATTAGAGGACGGATTTTTAGCGTTGGGTATGTGAGTGTAAAAAAGTTTGGTTTACAGCTAACTTGCATAAATGCAGACGAACTAGGCTATTTCATAAAAACTACTACTAATTTGGCTGAAATACATAAAATTCATCAGAAAATAACAGTTAAACATTTAGTCGAGCAGAAATGAAATCGAATAAAACTATGTGAACAAGTTCCTCTGCTGAGTGAGAAGCGGTTACATTGCGAGATCTGACGCCTGAGTGTCAATATTCCAAAGGAAATATCAAACGCGGCCACATCTTGCGGATAAAATTATTTTTAACGCCCAATTTTTGCACACATTCTCTGCTGAGTAGCTCCGAAGTCTTTCAAATAGCAAAATGTGGTGAATTTAAAACGCTTACTTAAATTCACAAACTTTATAGTCAAAGTGAGTCAAAAAAATAAAATCCAACTTTTTAAAAAAGTTAGTCACACCGAAATTTGAACTCCGATCACTGGATTCAGAATCCAGAGTGCTAAACCTCTACACTATGAGACCACTGGATGTCGTTTTGTTAAATTCGACTAATGTAAGATCCTGAAGCGTTGGACGACAAACATAGCGTGTAAACGCCATCACACACATGGTGTTTGACGTTTGATAACGCACATACCAATCAGTAAGTTTAAGTTAATTCATAAATTATTAAATGGCAAAGCAAAAGTGCATACTATTGCAAGCTTGCATGAGACTTTCTGCATATCGCTTGTACTGCAATCAACGTGTGTTTCATTGCATAATGTGCTAATTTACGTAAACCACCAGCCCAGTTGGCTCAAATGGTAGTGTGCTGAGCATCTATCGAGCATCTGGTTGCGGATAAGAGTGGTGGTGGATCGATTCTATCCACCGTATTTTGCACTCTATGGCAGCGTATTGAAACCTTCGCCAAGTTATTAACTGTGTGATGGTTGAAAGAACAGCGAGGTACCTGCCCTTCCAGTGTAATTTAACACTGGAATTTCGACCTAACCAAATTAAGGTAGGAATTTGAGATTCCGAATATAGTATATACGCGGCCCCTAAGGGGGCCGCGTAAAAATTGATCATAACAAGAGTGCATAATTAGAAAAGTATGCCACTCTTCTGCCCCCCAGCTTGACCGCCGCGGACATGCTGCGACCATTATCTCCCGAAAAAGGCCACAACTGTGGGGGGGTACCGACTACACGAATGAAGGCATAGCCCTCAGTTGTGGGGGGGACCCCCCCACGAATCAGACCATAGGTCTCAAACGTGGAGGGGATCCCCCCCACAAATGAGGGTATACCCTCAAATGCGGGGGGGACCTCCCCACGTTTGGTGCAACCTAAAAAATGCCCCGGAGACGGCCCGCCGCCACTTTTTTAGGTAAAATTTTGTTCCTAGGGGTACTTCGAGGTGCTGAACTCGAATCTGGGGCTCATTTTTGTCACCGCGGACCAAGTTGACCCCCACGGGTATACCCTCATTTGTGGGGGGTCCCCCCCACGTTTGAGACCTATGGTCTGATTCGTGGGGGGGTTCCCCCCATAGTTGAGGGCTATGCCTTCATTCGTGTAGGGGGGTACCCCCCCACAGTTGTGGCCTTTTTCGGGAGATAATGGTCGCAGCATGTCCGCGCTGCTAGGCCACAAACGTGGCCAGTGTCACACTCTTCCTATTATGAACTCTTGATCATAATTAAATTAAATATATGAAAAGTAACTTATCTTTCTAAACACTTTCTATAGATATGTTTTGTGTTTGTTTAGTTAAAATTGTCAAGAATAGGCCGTTATTCTTTGCTGAAACACTTTACTCGGCAACCCAGGTATTCAATTTCTTCCGATTTCTGTGATATCAGTGATATATTCTGCTAGGTTTAATCCTAATCCTCAAGTATATACACTAAATATATTTGTATCATTAATTTGGTGTAAAAATTTAGCTTCTAAAAATGTTCAGGCTAAAAGTAGTGACTACTGAGCGGATAAGCGGGTACGCGGCTGTGAGTACGTTTTTGTCATTAACTATATCAAGCTTCAACGGATGCTGTTATTCCAGAAACTCCTGCATGCTGACATGCGAACGCTGCTGAGAATTATTGTGAGCAGATCAGAAATTGACCTGGTTCAGATTCGACAAGAATTCATGCAAAACTACGGAACGTCTTTGGAGGTTTTTCTGAAAAATTACAAAGTTAGTTATGTAGATTTTCATGAGGTTTAGTTCCTTACCATTCACTCCTAATAACTAATTTGCGACAAGTTAAGTATGTTTTTACCGACGAATTTAAGAAAGCATCCGTGTTCGTTGGAAAAAGCATTACATTCCTCTTGATAAAAATAATTTGCTGATTCCATTTAGAATTCATAAAACCAACAAAAACATTACGACCGAACATTTGCATTTAGTTTATGATAGTGGCCCGCCCACTGGCCTTACCCTGTAACTTTAATCGGTTTATATATGCCTATTTTATTAATTATTTACTATTTAATTATAGGAAGGCAAACACGATGTTCTAATGAAGGTTCTGTTGTCCTTAAGCAAAACCGAGTACAGCCATTGACATCTTCCACATTTTTGCTTCCATGCTGCTCTGGCGAATATTGAAATTAGAGCCAACAAAAGCTATCAGCTTGAACCAAAGATTGCTATATTTTGCCGCCAGGTTGTGTTATATTCCCAGTAAATATTCACATATATACCAGTTATATATATTTATACCAGTTTCTAAGGTCGATTAAAACTTTCAAGCACCAACGCTGTGCATAAAAGTATCTAAAACACGCTAGATTCGGTAAGCTTTCATTTTAGTCCTTCAAGATATATATTATAGTCAGTCAAAGAAAACATCACTTTTGTTCTTCCTACAGGGCTTCGACGTAACTTGGTAACACTCACATTGTTTTATTTAATGTGCATACTGCATTTTGTCCGGTTAATATATACTTGGCTTTGTACTTATCCCTATTCATAGCCTCAAGGCAAGAAAATTACAAAGCCAAAGAGGCCTATTCTTCACAAAAAGAAAGTGAGGTCACTTTGAGATCGTATGGAAGCCAGACGAAATAGTTTTGCCTATTTTCTACAGCAGCCGACCAAAATTAATCCGTGAACTTACCTGTCCATCTAAAATATAATACATATGCTAAATCTGAATTCGTACCAGGCCAGTAATACGTATAATGCTGTGCCTCTATTATTCATATTCTTCCGTCTATTTAATTTTTGTTTATTGTCTTATTTACAATAAAATAATATTCAGCTGTTTGTTGCTCGATACTTGGATGCACCATCACCTGCATAGTGCCTATGTACATGCATTAGCTTTTTACTGATGAAAAAATAGTAAAAACGTACTTATGATGCGAAGTTGGGCACAGATAAACCAGTTTCAAATTCGTCTTGTCGTTAAACCCGTTTAGTCCCTAATCGGTGTCATATTATCGTAACACTTTGAAAGTCATGTACGAAAACTTCGTAAACGTTAGTAGCACTAAATGTTGAAAGATCGGTTAATTTGCTTTTACCAACGTCAGAAGAACATGACTCAATAAAATAACACCTTCCTAGACTACTCAGCCTTAAAAATTCACCAAAAGCTAGCACCATAAGTTTATTTCAGCAAATAAACTATAAAACCGACAGCTACCACATAAAATGCATTGGTAGTACAGTTATTACTGATAAAGTTGCATAATACCATTACGCCATTAAATGTTACTACGGGGCCGTTCACAAATCCGGATTAACGGGATTAGATTAACAGAATTAACTACAATAACTCGACTTAGAATTTGCGTCTTTCCAAAAATTTGCACGTATATGCAATGAGCACAGAGGAGCAACGGTGTCTAATTTGAGAAAGGTCTAATGCCTCTGTGTTGGGTTATTCCAGTTAATTCAGGTAATCTAATCCAGCTAATCCGAACTTGTGAACAGGCCCTCCCCTAAGTATTATTCAATTTAAGTACTGTTAACGTCAAAGCAATTTCGCGATAAACTATAGGACCAGTCACAATTTTGATCCACAATACGATGAGTTTGAAAATGCACTATATAAAAAAATTAAGTTCCTCATACCTGTCAGATAATTTATAAAAGATAAATTACAAAACAACATTTGAATTTTAAATAAGTACGACAGTACAATTAAAAATAAAAACACTCCTCAGAAAATGGACATTAAGTTTTGTAATGATTCTAATTGAAAAAACATCGCCGGCAGTAGTAAGTTTTTGGAGTACATATTCAAGGATCGCCCTTTAAGCATGGGGGGCTACCTGGGAAAAAATGAAGGTTTAAATAATAATAAAGCAGTCACAGACATCGATATATAAATTTTTAACTTCTGCTTAGACTTATACAGAAGTTGACTTATTAAATAGTGAAGCTTAAAGTAGAATATTAATATTCTACACTTACAAATAAGTGCAAATAACTACAAAAATACATTAATGAAATAAAAAATAGCATAATCAACAGAACAGAAATATAACTTTTAAATACAATAATTTTGTAGATTTATATTTCTAAATGAATGAAATTTCATCCATGAACGGGGTCACGACAGATTTTCATATTTTTTATCAGATTAGAAGATTAAAATAGTCGAAATAAAAAATATTCAATTATTTAGCATTTTTATTTTTGGCTAATTTTTTCTACCAGTCAATGTAGATCCCAGCTGAAATCTGACTCAAAAACGCAAAGCAATGTGATGCCAAATATACAACTATCTAAAACACATAATATTTCTACAATAACTACGGCTCGAATTCGACTTGTAACATAAAAACCTTGATAAAAATATTTTCTGAAAGTGACAGATTGGAAAAACAATCGTTAAAAAGTTTAAAAAAATCTAGTCCAAAATAATGATTAACAATGTCGTAACAAAAGTAGTCAAGGCGTTTTCGAACAGACTAACCAAAAAAAATGCACTCGAAAAATTCATATTATATACGGCTCAAAGTTTACCTTTATGCGAAATCGCCGCAACTGTCAGGTACAACAAAAAAATCAGTGCGTACGGAAAAATGCATAGTAGCGTAGGTAGTTACTGGACCCTTTAAACGCGATACTCAAACTATACTTCTACATCAGATAGTGATATTATCAAGTGTGAATTTTTAAAATCCAACTTTAAACTTGTTAAAAGTTAAAAATTTAAACTAAAAATGTCACCAGAAATACAGTTTGAGATAGACGCTTGGTTGTATCATTCTACAACGGCTATAACACTCTAAAGTCATTGCATTAAGATCAAATCAGCAGTATGCTAGATAGGGGTAGAAAAAATAGTTCAATACAGAAATCATAGCCAAAAACATGTTATTATATCTTAGCCAGAAAAATCGCGTGCCTCAAGTAGATTTACGCAAAAAGGATCAACTTAGTTTTCTTCATCTCAAAATAACTAAGGGCCTAATATGACTCCTCCGATTAGTTCGAAATTTGTCTGATTGAAAATAATAGACAGCGTAAAAATAAACTAGTTCGTTTGCAATAAGTTCAAACTTGAGCTTTTACTAAAATATCTATTGACTCTTGAAATGGACGTTCAAGTCCCAACATTACACTCATGTGACTAACAAAATTACATTTTGAATCTGATCTAAATCAAAATGCTAAATTTAATTTTGAATACGGATTTTTCACCCAAAGTTATTACTAAAATCAGATAGCAAAAAGTAAAAAAGTTAAAACTAAATGTAAAAAATAGTACACTAAAAACAATCTGTATCATACTGCAAACTTTCCACATATGCGATCATGACAACGCCAAAAATAAAAAAAGAGAGCAAATTTTATCACAACACAGTGGCAAACAAAAAATCTGTTGTGCTTTCGGCTAACAACTTTCAAATATTCGACCGAAAAAAGCATTCAACACAAAGAGAATAGAAAAAACAAAATACAGAAGTCTGAAATTTAAAGATAGTTCGTACTGAACAACTAAACCAAAAATGAATATTGTTTCATCTAGGCTTCGCATCAATGTCGAAAACAAAGAAAAGCAAAAAAAGAAATTATTAGGATCTAAGTTAATAACATAGGACATAATTAGAAAAATTTCGTTGAAATACAGACATGGAAATTATGTTGTATCGTACAAACCAATTACCAAGAGTACATAATAGCTTCTCACTCTATATAGAAGAAGAGTGAGACACTCTCCAGCCTGCCTGTGTTCTAGCACAGGCAGATGCGCTGGTCGTTTTCAGGCTACATGTTGACATTCTATGCAACATGTGACTGGCCAATCAGCGCGTAGATTCCCTGCGTAACACACTTTAGTATATAATCGCTGATGCGTTGATAAGCATTAAGATAGGAATAAAAGCTTAATAACTCATTATTTATTCATAGTCTGCTTGTAAAAACATTAAAAAAGGTTTGCAAATACCGTTGGGGATATTTTGACAAACTTTCAGCGAAATTGATTGAGAAACTTTTGAGATATAAACTTTTCTGAATTTCTTCAAAGTTTCTCAATCAATTTCGCTGAAAGTTTGCCAAAATATCCCCAAAGGTATTTGCAAACCTTTTTTAATGTTTTTACAAGCAGACTATGAATAAATAATGAGTTATTAACCCTTATCCCTATCCCGTTTTATGATTGGAGCACGTGCACAGGCGTCTGCCAATCAGAGAATAGAAGCTCGCTTCTGATTGGCCAGTCACATGTTGCATAGAATGTCAACATGTAGCCTGAAAACGACCAGCGCATCTGCCTGTGCTAGAACACAGGCAGGCTGGAAAGTGTCTCACTCTTCTTCTATATAGAATGAGACGCTATTATGTACTCTTGCAATATTACTCATCAAAAACTAAGACATAATTATCATTGATAATTTACAAAAGATGCTAAAACAAAGCATGGATGACAATCCAAGAGCACATGAAGCAAACAATAAAATTAGTACAATTATTAATATTGTAGTAGAATAATATTAATAAAGTTAATAATAAATCATCAATTAATTAATATGTGTAGTATATTAGCTCTGGTTACGAACTAGTGGATGAGGAGCCACAATTGGTGTCCGAGGCAGGGGGGGTTGAATTGGAGGGGGCGCCGCCAATCAGGGGAGAGCTGGAGTCGCCAGGGGGGGCCATCTCATGAACTTTCATCACAATTTTGTCCTTAAATAGGGGCAGGGTTTCCACGTCGGTGATCAGCTCACGCCAGACCATCCCACAGTCCGTTTCGGCATCCTCGCACAGCACAAAATATCTGGAAACGCAGCACAGAACTTTGTCAGCATATATACATGTATGAGGGGGGATGGGGGACCCCCCCAAATCAAGGGGCCGGGGGGGAGGGTCCCCAAAAACGCAGTCTAAGGTCAGCAATCTTGCCTTTATACATTCCACCGATAATGACGAAATCACAACCACCCATTAACTTTAATTTCTATAGGGCTATAGGTAGAACGATTTCGGCTTCAGTATCAATGGTCACTCGCTAACTATATACTTGAACTGGTAATAATATGAGATCAAATAATGATTAACAGGTAAGATTTTAAAACAACTTTAAGTATCAATTAACTTTTTTGTTATTTAAAAAATTATGCAAATTCCTTTCAAAATTCTAACGAAACATTTCGCTCTATATAGCACCAGCTTACTTGAACTGAGCACCAGCTTACTTGAACTGAGCACCAGCTTACTTGAACTTAGCACCAGCTTACTTGAACTTAGCACCAGCTTAGCCTACTTGAACTGAGCACGAGCTTACTTGAACTTCCCTCTGCGTGCGAACACTTGTCTGAATCGTTTCAGCGTCAGTTCGTGTCGGGGGCCAAAGAGCTTGCTGGTATACGGACAGGTCTCATCGCCCATATAGTAGACTACGGTGGTGGTTTCCCCGCCGATCAGGGGGCTGGATCCGTCTGGACCGGGGGCGGAGGCCGTCATGCTGGAGTCCCCCCCGCCCCCCGGCCCCCCGTTGGCCGACCACGAGTCCACGGCGGACGAGGGCACGCTGCGACGCGAGCTGCCGCCGCCCTTTGCACTGCTGCGACTGGATCTGAATTTTAAAAAAAAGATCTGTATTAAAAAAACAACACATGACGAGTCCATAGCAACTCTGGTTTTGAAACTAAAGTCTGACCAAAAAATGCTGAACACTGAGACAAGAGAAAACAGATTTTGTGATTTCATTATGAAAAAAACCAATTTCAGCTATCTAGTGCACAGAGCACAGCAGGCGGTTACTGAAATCAATCCACCTGTTTTCTCTAAAGCCCGATTCATACTTGTGCTTAAGGACACAGGGACAAGGATAAACTTCGGCAAGCAGTTGTGACAAGTGGTTAAAATCTTTTAGCTTAATTTTTTGGGTACACGTAAGTCTTGGTCTCAACATTCATGCGAAAAAATGTGACATTTCACTCGGTACTTTTCTCAGAGTTGCTTAGTGACAAAACGATAAAGACAAGGACAAGGACTACTAGGAACATTGAACAAGGCTTTACTATTCAACATTCTTTGGTCAAACTTACAAATGACTATTATTATCACATTATCTAGCATCATAAGCCAAACTAAAGTGGTTATATTATTGCAAAATATGGGCTCATAGTGAATCGACGCACATATATTTTTTTGTAAAAAATTAGGCTAAAATTGTGCCATATACATACATGGGCGTGGGGGGGGGTTTGTAACCCCCCCCCAGAAGGCATCTTGACCCCCCCTCAGAAGGCATATTAACCCCCCCCCCCCCCCCAGAATGCCTGTGATTTAATTACATAAAACTAGTGTAAAACACTGAGTGGATTTAAGCTACTCTCCAGACACTCTCCAACAACTACGTCCCAAAGGACAGATTGATTAAGCAATTAGCCTGCAAAATCAAAACAAAGCGTACACTGGCTGCGAAATAGAAATGCCGGCCAGTCCGGGAGGCAGAACGGGGGCGGCGTCCGAGTGCAGCTGTTTGGCCGTGGATCGACCAGACGCGCTGGAGCCACTGCCGCCGCCGCCACGATGCGAGGAACTGAAACGGGATTAAAATGATTAATGTCAGGATTAATGGGCCAAATATAAAATTAGGTTTAGCGAATCAGGTCTAATTGGTTAAGAACAAGGTTTTATAATTAATCAGCTGCGTAGGATAGAAAAAGTTTGTCAAACAGTGAAACTTTGTCAAGCGAGGGTATCGAAAATCGAATCAAAAGTGTGTAAAAATGGTATTTTTTCGAAAAATATGAACATAAAAAGTGAGCAAAATTTTGGGTGTATTTTTCGTCAATCGGAAGAATCCCCAAATTTTGGCCGGAGAAGCCCCCTCTCTCGAAATAAAAGTTTCAATCCCGTTGGATTATATTATGTTGTCAAGATTGAAACTTTCAAAACTTGCCTTGTTCTTTGAAAACTTCAAACTTGCCAAATTTCAGCGTCTACGCTAATATCAAGGGTGTAAAATTACTGAATATGTGTACTAAATTCTTAAAGTGCCGGACAAAGGACTTGGGCATTCTATTCTTGCAATTATCCAGGGCAATAATATAGCATTTTTCGCAAACTATATTACCTCAAAAAGTGAACAAAAAGATTAAAATAACAAAATGCAATTTCCTTACAGCTAGCCTGATAGCTGAGTTGAACCGTTCATACCTGACACTGGCGGAGTTTGATTTGTGAGATCCGGTGTTTAAGCTCGTTCGTTTAATTCTTTCCGTCAGACTGGACACCTCATTGCTTCCAGCAACTATGAATCTGAATTGGTAGAAAATTACAAAGATTAGCATTATTCTCAGCTAATTGCACCTGGAAAATATGCAATCTACCTATTTTAATAACCGCTAACATTCAAAGCTAAGGGTGGATTTCACAAAGGTGGATTTATAAAACCATGGTTTTACGCACGTTTTTATATGATTTGCACATAATTTCATTATGAATTGTCGCCTGATTCGTTACGAATTTAGCAGATTTTCTTAAACCATGGTTTTAGCACAGCTGAAATTTCAGCAAAACAGAGACCTGCTGTGCAGCAGGTTTCAAATTTCAACTGCGCTAAAACCATGGTTTAAGAAAATCTACGAAATTCGTAACGAATCATTCGATATTTCGTAATGAAATTATGTGCTAATCATATAAAAACGTACGTAAAACCATGGTTTAGTAAAACCACCTTTGTGAAATCCACCCTAAGGGTTTTTTTCGCTGGCAAATTTTCGCAATTTTGCGAAAAGCTTGAAATTTTTTTCGCAAAATCAATTTTTTTTCGCAGACTTGCTTTTGTTAGGCAATGCAGTAGACTGCATTTAAATGTTAATAAAACAGTATTCCGCCTATACAGGATGAAGACTGACGCAATTTTTACTCTATTTGGTGAAAAAACAACGATTTTGACATTTTTGTTTAAATTTACGGAGCCGTCCTGAGAATTTTGTGTAATTTTTCACAATCGATCCATGCTCAGCCGTAAAGTAATTTCAGAAGACCCTGCCAATGACCAAGTTAGGCCTGAAAATGCTAACATTTTGAAATGTTTTTTAATTATGTCACCTCCGACCCCTATTATACTGTCTATTAGTGTTACATGCAGTCGGTGTCATGATACACGAAAGAAAATCTGTCCCATTTAGAGTCACTAGAAACATCAAGCCACAAGGTTGCACGAGGTTTGATTTTGCGAAAAGAAAAGGTTTGAATTTTGAAAATTTTTCGCAATCACCAATTTTTTTTCGCAATTGCGAGCGTTTTTGCGAAAAAAACCCAGAAGCTAACAATTTGGATACTACTACTACTAAGAGCGGCGGCTGATTTCAACTTTAAGCCACAGCTTAGGCATGGCATAGGCCCATAACAATTTGGATAACATCTACTCTGTGACATTAAAGTAATATTAATTACTGTAACTACTTTAATCTATTTCAAAAATGAAAACTACAGACTACGCAATTATACGCAGACTGTTTGTTACCTTAATGGCTAGGATTGACGAATTACTGTGTTTTAATTTTGCACTCGATCTAAAACTTCGAATGAAATAGAACATCGTCGTAATGAAACAATCTATGTGTATTTCATACGACCACGTGTTCGACTTATACCGAGTCTACGTTGTTAAAACAAGCTTTGTGAATTCTACCCAATGGCTGAGATTCACAAAGAATGTTTTAACTTAAACCCAGTTTGAGTTGAACATGTGATTCCATAAATACACATTACAATGTTAGATTAGAATTACAATATTCATTACAATGTTCAATTTTATTCGAAAAGAACGTTTTAGCCCGAGTCTAAAGTTAAACAACTTCTGTGAATCGTGCGTCGATGTTGTGCTCGTACAAGCGCTAATACGATCCAACATTTGAAAGCACTGACAAAATAATTATTGGCTTATTCCCTCATTATCAGAGCACGTTTAGGCCACTGGGGCAGGACTCACACCAGTATAATTTAAGATCGAAACAAGGACATGTCTACTTTTATATCCTCATAAATCTAATAGTGGCTCGCATCCACACCCAATGAAGGTGGTAGTTGCATTTTCGAGGTTTTTGTGATTTCGATGCAAACTTTGCGCAAAAAACCGCCTGTGATTTGAATTTGTAAACGCTGAACTATGGCTTTCCAAAAAAAACACCTAAAAACGCAATTACCCTTTTAAACAACCACCCGCGCCACACAACCTACTGTTCTACATATTAAATTAAAAAACACCTAAGAAACATACTTTTCACTAGCAGTGGTGACAAACTGCGGCCCACAGACCATGCTATTGCCACTGGAGCTGCCCGTTTCAATGCCGCTCGACTCTGATATCCCGGTGGCCATCGTAGCAGAGTGGGGCGGGGGGACCAGGGGGGTCTGAGAGGAGGTGGGGGGCAGGGCAGCGGGTCCCCCCACGCCGCCACTAGCACTGGCCGTCCCGCCCCGGCTACTGCGGGTGCCGCTGGTGCTGTTGGTTTTAGACCGCCCGGTGGCGCCCATCAGCCGGCGATCCAGGGAGCCCGTGGGACCAGACGACCCGGCGCCACTGCCAGACAGAACGGCGCCACCGCCAGCGGACGAGCCGGCGGAGTAGGGACCGCCTAAAAAGCAGCCTCCACGGATTAGACAAAAGGTAACAAAGCCAACTTACTATGAATGCAATTTATAATGTTAAGATCTCCAAGGGCATATTCCTTTACCGGATTAAAGAGCAATTTTAGTCGGACAAAAGGGTTTAAACACAGATGGTATATGCGCATGAAAACTAAAGCAAAGTAGAAAAACAATAACCAATAGTTATGGAAACGCAAATAATGAAAAATTGTCTTTCTTCAATAATAAATAATTGCTTGTGATATCTGAAAACCGTTATTATAAACATAATATTATTATTTCATGTCAACTTCTAATTCAACACGTTTTGCTGATGGGCCATAGCTTAGCAATCATTCAACTTCTCAGTTTTAATCACTCACTCTGATAAAACTCATACAGTCAAAAGCACCACAATTTGGTTTCTTTCTACACTAAAGTAACGACGCTTACAAACAACAAAAGTTACGTATAAAACACCCATACTAAACTGCCACTACATCCAGTAACACTAAACAACCAACGATAATTATTACCTTAAAAACAATTACTACGCAAATCTCACCCATACTTCCCACTTTAGCCCCCGCCGCGGCTCCAAACAATGGTGTCCCGCTGCTGGAGAAAAATGGCCCTCCGCCGAAACCCGTCTTGGACCCTTTGCTGGAGGCCCCCAGGCCCGCGGTCCCGAATATACCCCCGGCGGCGGCGGCCATTGGAAATGACGATGTCATGCGACTGCTGCCAAAACCACGACGTTCCGGAGACTTGGAGCCTGAAAACATGGCTGCAAATGACAACAAAGGGAATTTACATATTCTACATTGTTAGGGCCTCAAATGGATGAATTCAGAGGACGGGATTAAAATTAACTTTGGCTAGTAGCATAGACAGAAGTCAAAGTAGTTCGTTGAACGGGTAGAAATTTAGAAAGGTAAAAGGTAATGGTAACCCGCGGATAGGTAAGTATACTGTGGCGTGTCCGTCCGCCCTCGGATGCGGTGCTGATCTCCGTTACAAAGCCCTGGAGCGTCAGGGGTGCCACTTCAAGAGTGACTACATCCGTGGAGGGGGGGCCGGCCCCTCAAGGCATAATGCCCTACACGAACGTCTGTTACCTGCCCTCGTTATTGTGGCACCCATTTACCGACCAGATGAGGATGGACTGCTGAGTTGGCAGGAGCAATGTGGTCTTAATCTATTGCTCAGGGAGATTACGTACAACCGACCGAGTGGCTAGGATTCGATCCTCCAACCTTCAGACTGGAAATCGAACACCGTAACCACTCGACCACACTGGCCACAGGGTTGAAATTTGCCAACATGCAGCGTCCTCTGATCGTTTTTAAGAGAACCAAAGTATCACAATCTTCATCTAACATAATGCGTATTTAATCAATGAGGTTTAAACCAAACAGGCTCATTTGTAATCCACAAATCTTGATTCTGAACATACTCTCAGTGCTAAATGCCTGGCATTATAAATTACCATGAGACTACGTTTAAACTATAAAAATGAGCTTCTAAGACAGCCACATCTGTATAAAAATATGACATCGCCAACAGTTTTTATCAATTAAAAAAAACTTTTTTCTACCAGGTGAGCATCGTCTAGGCGATCGTCTGCGTCCGGAAGCCGGGAGGGGGTACTGGGGGGCGATGGTGGCCTGGAGCAGGGGGGGTCCGGGATAGTAGCCCGCCGGGGAGCGCAGGGGAGATTGCTTGGGGGTGTCCTGCCAGACTCGATTCACGTGCTCGTCCAGAATGGCTGCAAATAATGTTGACCAGGGTTTTTCAACGTGAAACTCACCAAACAAGGAAGGATCTTATCAAAGTGCAGTGTTGGGCTCGGTTCGCTTTCAGAAAGAAGTATAACTAAGAATATAAACTATCCTAGCAAAATGATAAAATTATATAATAATCCAGATTTGAATATATCAAACGAAAGCTTATAATATTACCCTGATCAGCATTATCACTAAACTTGTCAATTTAATAACCTAATTCAGTAATTAACCTTTAATAATCTCTGCTAACGTAAGCCGAGTATCATCCATCATTCAAAAACCTTTATCTATCTAAATATTATCCTATAAGCCAACAAACACCCTTCCGTCGCCTACTCAAGTCGTCCTGTTCACAAGCCGAGGCACTGGTGACAGCAGCGGCGCCTTGCAATGCGGCAGCGGTGGCAGTGTGCTGTGATGCAGCTGAGGTGTGAGCGTTGCCGGCACTGTTGTACGCTGTGGAGGCGTGGTAGTCGGGCAAAGGGCAATACTGCATCAAAGCTTCGCGACCAAGATTGGGGTTGCCCTGAAGAAAACATAGCCAAGCATCAGTAATGGTCTGAGATGCTTTTTGATTGGTTGAAGACTAGCTTAATCTAACATAAACCCTGAAGACATAAAGAATGTTACTTTAGAAATCCAACTCAAATGAAGCTTTGCCATTAAGCACGAACTTCTAACAAACCGGATCAGACCAATCAGACAAAAATTTGATTGTTAAAAAAATTTCAATTGTAAATAAATTGCACAAAAACGCTACTTACACTTAAAATTGAATATAATCAGCACACTCATGCGACTTTGTGGTCTTTTAAGCTATTTGTTGTTGAATTATGACTTGGATAATTCAAAATATCAAATTCAATTAATGTCAAAAATGTCTCATGCTTGATTATAATTTATTGCATGTCGCTAAAAAATCTTATCAAAAATGCCCCCCCCCCAAACTATTATCCTAAATCCGCCCCTGGCTATATTACGCCTAGATAAAGTTCTCTGTCCCCCTCCCAACCTGAGACTCGGCCTCTGAGAGTTGACGCAGGGAGGCGGCAATGTGCGCATTCTCGTCCTGGTCTCGTTTCACGCGCGCCAGTCGCACGCACAGCTCTTCGGCAAAACGCCGGGGGTCCAGCGTGGCGATGCTCGTCCCGCTCGTGCCCCCGCCGCCCTCTTCCGCAAAAGTTCGTGGTCGTTGAGTGCGCTACAATATTAAGTATATACTTTTCATAAGGTTTAGTAGTTGAGTAGTAGTTTAGTACGAGCAGTTTTAGCGTAGTAGAGTCGAAGTGACTTTAGCGTAGTAGAGTCGTAGAAGTAACTTAGTAGTAGAGTTGAGTAGTAGTTTAGTAGTAGTTTTAGCAGCGCAGTAGAGTCGTAGAAGTAACTTAGTAGCAGAGTTGAGCAGTAGTTTAGTAGTAGTTTTAGCGTAGTATAGTCGTAGAAGTAACTTAGTAGTAGAGTTGAGTTGTAGTTTATTGGTTTAGTACGAGTAGTTTTAGCGTAGTAGAGTCCTAAGCAGGGTTTTTTTTTGTGTAAAATAGGGTGTATTTACACATCGGCCGCCTAATTTACACAGCAAAAAATAAAAATACACACTGATTTACACAGCCCCATTTTGCCCCAAAAGTTGATGAAACGGCCTATTTTGGTTGTAAAAATTACAAAAATTCGCGAAGTGGCGATTTGTGCCTGTGACCTCTTTGTCCTAACAAAATTAAGTCTAATTTTTGACCCCAAAACAAAAAAATTTTCAGTTTCTGCTCTTAAACGGCTTATTATTTTTTTATTTTAGCATTCCTTTTTATGCACTTGAAAGTTGACAGTGAAAAAGCAGCCACGCTGAGCCTGTCTGTGCGATTTCTTGTCCTACGTCAAACTACTGTAAAAGTTTTACACCCGGATTTGAAAAAAATTAGTAGGATCTGGCTGATAACTCTCTATCTGTGTAAACCATGCATGTACACGGGGTCTCGGCCTGGGTGTTAGGGCTTGTTTCAGATTTTTCAAAATTTTAGGGGGGCTTGCCCGGGCGTGTCGGAAACTTGAACTGACAAAAACGCAAAAATTTTCAATTATCTCATTTTATATTTTCGTATGTAGTTCGAGTCTCAAAGTCGAAATATTACTTTTCACGTGAAAAAACGGTCAATTTTTACCTAAAAAATGCTAAAATACTCACTTTTAAAAATTTACACAACATACCCTTAATTTACACAGCAAATTCTTAATTTACACAACATTTACACAGTGCCGATTTTGAAAAAAAAACCCTGGTCCTAAGAGTAACTCAGTAGTAGAGTTTAGCTAGTGTTTTCTTTTTAACAAAAATAATACTTAAAACTAAACACACTTGAACAATGAACAGTTGACTTGGATAGCAAACACCACTCCAGTGCCGCAAACTAGCCACAATTAAAACCGACTCAAACGATACACGGTCTTATACCTACAACTGATTTCATTCAAAGCTTATGAATTACAAAACTAGCGCAGTCAGTTTTTATAATTGTCCGTAAGGATGTCCGCTTGTCCGTAACTCGTAAGCAAAAGTTTGGAGTTTGACCAGCTGTTGACGAAAAAAGCTCTAAACGTTATGTTTAGGAGTAAATCTAAGAGTTTTTCGGCACTGGCTTTCTGTCCAAAATACAAGACGTATAAACTATTGATTACTGGTATTCTCAGATCCGGATCCGGATTTTGCATAGCAGACCGCCTAATTAGCTCTTCGTGACGTTTTTGCTGCTTTCGATTGGGCCGCAGCACAAAAGGGTCACTGGCACTGGCACTGAAAATAATATGGAAATATGAAGTAGCGTGACACTATTACAGAAAACTTTGGCAATTTACAAGTTCTCGCTTGTTTATAATTATATACACGTCTAACAAATTGACTTAAAATTTCACCTCAATTATTGTCCTAAGTAGACATTGTCATTTTAGTCCCAAATCCGTGAATCATAACTCAACTACGTAACGTATAACGCTAGAAATAATAAGGTATCAGAACTAATAATGGCTTTCGGCCTTCGGGTTTGCACAGATGGTTTAGTTAAGAGGAGAGGCAGTGTGCGAAATTAACTGCCATGACTCGTGACTTACGATATACTATGGTCCGGGGGCGCGACCACATTCTAAAAAAATCTACAAAGTAAACTTGACTAAAAATAAGTACACTGAGGGCCTTATATAAAATTGGATTTATCGGATTAGATTTAACTTTATTTCGTAAATAACTCAGCGTCAGTTAAAAGTAATTTACTCAAACTTGGCACACACCGAGATAATGTATGTAAGCCATGTAGGGCGAAATTTTAATTTTGCGCTGTGTTATTAGCAAAATTAATTTAAACCTAATCCGTTAAATCCAATTTCGGATAAGGCCCTCGGGGGGCATACATGTAACAGCACCAAAATTTTGGGTACCCCTCCCCCCCATCGTGGGACCCCCACTCCCCTGCGTCAACTCAATTTTGACCTCCCCCCTCCCAAAAATGACGTAATTTTTGCCTTTTTTGACCAAAAAACACCGATTTTGACTATTTTTTGCGAAAATTTTGGTAAAAATTGCTTAAAGTTCACAAAAAACTGTCGATTTTTTCAAATTTTGGCCAAAATTTGACTCCTGCCGGGTCCCTCCCCCCTCTTTTTTCCCTGGCGGGACCCCCCCTCCCTCCCCCGCGACCGAATTTTGGGGGGGGGTCTTCCCCCCCCATCCCCCCCCAACTACATGTATGCCTCGGGGTTACCTTTTGTCACTCCAGGAAATATTGGTATCAGCATCGGAGGACTGTAGATCTGAATCCTGAGCACTGGTGGGAAGATGAGGGACGTAGTTGGTATGATACGGATTGGCCAGTCCACTAAAGCACACATATTGCGGATTAAACTAATCACTCAAACACGGATCAAACTAATCACTCAGACAGACACTGCGAAAAGGGAGGAGCCAAAAATCAATAAAGCTTTAAAATTGAATGACTAGCTAGAAAGCAACAGCTGTGGTTCTTAGTTTCTTAAGGGGACGCTCTGAGTAACTTCCAATAAATCAAATTGCTATAATTTTTCTTTTCTTACTGATTCACTGTTTTTTACTCAAGTGCAGGTAAGACAGACACTAGGCACGTCTTTTTGCCAAGTTAGAAGCTTCTGGGAGCATTTTAGCAAATTTTATGACAACATCAAATTTAAAACTTTGCAAAATTTGTCTAATTTTTGAAACGACGTAGCTCAACGATGCCTTAACCAAATTTAACACTCAATAGCTTAACTTGAAGACAATTATCTGGCCGAGACACCATTTTTGTCGAACTTTAGTTAGTGGCGACAAACTTTTAGTTTTTTATTTTTTATCAAAGTGACGTCTTAGAAAGCCTGTCATATTCAGACAAATAATAAAAATACAATTCAAGAATAGCGGTGCCTCCATATACGTCTGTTCTGTTCTGACCGTGTGCAAAGTTTCAATTGGATCGGTTTTTGCAGCTGGCAGTAATCTTGAAAAAATGAGCACCATACTTGAATTTCAGAAACCTGAAGTTTGCCTACACATACGGATTTTCCAAAAAATAGAGCTAATTTATCTGTACTAAAATCTGTTGACAAAAGTTTCAGAAGCCAAAAAGTAGCTAACGAAAAATTAGTTTGAAAAATAGTGTATTTTTGTCAATGTTGGTCAACGTATTTTGGAAATTTTTTCAGAGAGGTTTGCCTACACATACGACTTATTAAAAAGTTGCAGCTAGCAATTCGCTATACAAAACTGTTTTAAAAAGTATCAAAAGCCATATAGAATTTTTTGGTATATTGATTTAAATATTTTTTCCCATTGAAAAATTGGTTCAAAATTAAAGTTAATCAAAATTTGACGTTATATACATCAAATGAAAGCTAGTTTGATTTTGAACAAGTTTTCTTAACCAGCGAAGCGAGTTAACCAACGAAACTTTGACTGAAAAATTTTATCTCCCAAAGTCGGTTATTCAGAGCGTCCCCTTAAACCGACTTTGGCGTTTAATTTTTTCAGCGACATTTTTGACCATAATGTCTCGAAGGAAAGTTGTTCAAAATGAAAATAGCTTTCATTTGATGTGCATATTGTGATGAAAATTTTTTTAAAATTTTTTGGACAATTTTGTAGCCGTAGCAAATAAATTTTTGTATCCATATAAAACGATTACTCATATCATTGAAATATGCGGTTTCTTAGCTTTAAATTGATGTATTAAACTTAAGAATACGTTGAAGTTTTGATGAGTTATTTAGCCGTGAAAATAGCAAATCCAAAATGAAAAACCTACAAAGCTGATAAATCTTCGAAAATGTCAAATTTTGATTTAATTTCTTAAAAAATTGAATATGGCTTTTTGTAACTTTTTCAACGGAAATATGCAGTCCTAGGAAAGGTCTAATTTTTGAAAAAGTGAAACGTGTGGGCAAACCTTACATTTTTGCGTAGCGAAATCGACTACTTTTTTTGGACCTGGGTCCCAGCTGACGTTTGCGATTGCGTTGAAAATTTGCACAATGAAAGAAAGAATATAAATGCAGACGTGAAAGTTTTTCGATTTTCAAATTTTGGCTCGCAGCACTTTTTGTAGTCGCTCAAAGACAACTGATTTTTGAAAAATCGATTTTTTGCAAAATCAAAAATAGAAATGAAAAATCGAAGGTCAATCACGTCTAGATTTTTGAAAGATCTTTCTATTGATACCAAAATCGTCAAAATTGGTTGAAGTTTCGCTGAGCTAGGTCAAAAACAAAATTAGTGTGAATAGGAAATTCGACATGGACATAAAATTTGACACATTCACATTAAAGGGCTGAACTGTATTGTAAATAGGTTTTTTTGATGTCTCTTTGATATACAAATAAAGTGGTATTGCTATTAATTGCATGAGCTGAGCGCCAAACATGAGTTTTGTTGCTGAGCGCTACCTTAAGGCTGATTCTCACGAGGGCGCAATGCATGGCGTATGCCATGGAGCATTCTACAATTAGAACTTTCACACTGGCTTGTTCTATTATTTTACACAGTGTGTGCATGTGAGCTCATGCGCCGTCAATGCGCCATGGAGCAAAATGCGCCCTCATGTGAATAATAAGCCTTTACATCGTCGAGTCTTCTCGAAAAGTAAAATGGAGTCTGTGTGAAAATCTAAAAAATCGGCAAATCTAATATTTTCAATCCCACATGTAACGTCCTCTTAAAGAGTTTACAACTAAACTGAATCAATTTAAGCAAATCCGCAGCTAAATCGATTCGATTTCGAAAATCTTACTAAAATAATAAACACATTGAAACAGTGTTGCTCTACTAGAAAACCGCATTTCCAGATCCAACTTACCCCGAAGTGGCCGGTGGGAGAGAGCGTCTCTCCAGCAGGGTGGCTTCTAAGCCAGCCAGCGTGAGTTTGGCCGCCTCTCGCCCTGAGCGACACTTGGGTGGACGCTGGCTAAGTGTGGAGCCTTTGGCAGAGCTACGCGAGGAAGGAGGGTGCGCGGATGCCTGAGTGGATACTTGAGATGCGGGCGGGTTGGGCGGTGCCGAGGAGACCGTAGAGGGGGCAGGGCTGGACTTGTCCTCGCGCTCAGGGGGGTTGGCATTGCCACTGGAGTCACCCCCCGAAGATGCTCCACTGGCAGACAAAGAATTACTGTTACTACTGCCCGAGGGTTTGGGCGGGAGGGGTGGGGGCTCCAAGGCTGCGCAGGGGGGTTCGGCAAGATTGGCAGAAGTATAAGTACTGGGAAGGCTAGATTGTTTAGTAGTTGGCACAGGGGGGGCGGGGGCGCAGCCGGTGACTGGCTCCTCCTCTTCATGAACAGTTGGCAGGAAGCGTGAGCCTGCGGACAGGCTATGATCGCTGCTGCCAGCGCTGCTGGTGACCAAGCTGCTGCCACTAATGGCAGCTCCGGCCGTTGCTGTCTCGGCAAGACTGAGCGCCTGGGCTGCGCTGGGCGTTAGAGTCCAGATTTTTGGTGAATCGCATCCCTCTTGAGCCGCGCGCACATAGCGCAAGTACGTATCCGAGCGCACAAAGGCCGCGTGCAGCGTGACCAGCGTGATTTCAACCTCCTTTTGAGCTTTGTCAAAAATTTCCGGATCCGGCGCACGCGCACCCACCACACAGCTGTGCAGTTCGTCACGCGTTTCCCGGGACAAGTCCGCTATGTAGAGCTCGGCCCAGGGTCGAACGAACTTCTTATAAATAATAGTCGTCAAGTTGGCCAACTGAGCTGAGTCGTTCTGATCGATCTCCGTGATGCCTTTGCAGGCGAACCAAAAGTCTAGCAATGCCTTCGAATTGCTACCACATTCACCCTCGTCCTTCAGGAACGCATAAAACGCGTCCACACCTGCAAAAAAAACAAATTACATCAGCAAAAAACGTATTCTTTCATGTTCAGCATCCTCACAGCTACAGATTATCCCTCCCATTGTCGTTTTTTACCATAATTAAATTAAGAAACAGTGTTAAACGTGACATTTTTCGTAACATGAAGTTGGGAACACGTCTAGATCTTTTGGAAAAAACTTGCCATATTATATTATATACTGAATTTGTGAATTATTAACTACATGCCAACCATTAGTTTCAAGTTCCGTCCAACGTTCCTGATTTTGAATTCGGAAAGATTAATTAATTACGTTAATTTTGGTCGTGCCAAAATTGTCACTTTTTGGCTTCAAACAGTTAAGTTTGATTTGTATTAAGGGCGGGGGGGCAACCGTCAAAATTAGACTAATGTCAGAGCAGAGATACCCAAAATCGTTGTATATATACTGTCACATATTGGGGTTAAACAATCAAATTTTCACCAAAGCAAACAGTATACAAAGATAATATATACCTTCGTAATCATTGAGAACATGGAACAAGCTTTCGGCCCAGCGAAGACACGGAGGGGTGGACCCTGAGTCTTCGGAGCAAACAGATAAAGAGTCTGGCGACCCTGAGGGCTCATAACCCAGGGGGGCAGCAGGGTCCGGGCCAACGTCCATCGAACCAACTCGAGGTGATCTGAAAAAGGACAATTTCAAATTTAAATGTTATTTTATTTTAAAATTTTTAGTTTTATATTTTAAAAAAGCACATTTTGAAGCCTAAAGCTGCTAAACATGCATATGTACTAATAACATAAGATACTTCTATACAGGTCTCGTGCAGTATACAAACTTTGACCGCCAGTGCCATGGCACAGCTACGGGTAAAGATATATTATATATAATAAAGTTTGTAAAAATTACAAGTATAGTGCGTCTCGTTTAGACTAGGTTAACCAAATGCACAGCATGAAGTCATTTAATATTGATAAAAACTTTTCCATGTGAATGGAGAGGCCAGAACAGCTGGTGAGGTGCAGCCATTCAAGACATGCTGAACATTGCACGGAGATTTGACGTCTTGTATGAATTTGAAGTTTGCAGACTGAGCAGAACCACTGGCTGCAAGGTCCTGGATTAGGTTCAATGCCGGCCATGATGAGTAGCATCTGGAGCAGACCAGCCGGCATTGGCTGCTCCACTACCAAAAACCCGAACGATGGACCGTTATATATATATATATATATATATATTATATATATATATATATATATATATATATATATATATATATATATATATATATTAGGGATGTCGCGGATGTGACTTTTTTGACATCCGCGGATGCGGATGCGGATGCGGATGTTGACTTCTGACATCCGCGCGGATGCGGATCTTTTTAGAATACGTTCTAAACAAGTTATGAAAAGAATTTTTGAAAAATTTTTCACCAAAAAATACATAATATACTAAAAATAGCAATTATGAATGCAAGAATGCAAGTACTAAGGAATGAGACTTAGATAAAACAGTTTGTATCGAAGTTGTGCATTCATTATACATATCTTCTAAGCCATGCGCAGCCATCAAAAGCTTGGTTAAAACGCTATTGGTTAACTGTATGCCAACTCAAAGGCTATCAGCGTGACCCTCTGGCAACGTGATGCTTTTAGTTTTGGTTGGTGTATAATCACTATACGTATTCTGTCTATTCTTTTTAATCCACGAAAGCATGCAAGTTAAAAACTGATATTGTTGTGACATTTTACAAGTTTGTAGACTAGTCTCTCTCAAACATGCAAAACTTAGTTCGAATATGCCCGCAATATCAAATATTCGTGAAGCCTACTTTAGAAAAGAGCGATTCGCAACCAACAATGAGGTGAAAAAGCCTAGAATAAAGTTTCATCCACCGTTCTAAGAGCAAAAATATTCGTATATACATGCACAAAAATCAAAATTGTCGTCTGATTTTCTACATTTTTAGTAAATTTTGCCGAATCTGCAACATCCGCACATCCGCATTAAATTTTTGCGGATGCGGATGCGGATGCGGATGTCAAAAAGTTGCGGATCATCCGCGGATGCGGATGCGGATGCGGATATCCGCGACATCCCTAATATATATATAATCATACTATACGTTACTATGTATATATATATATATATATATATATATATATATATATATATATATATACAAGTAAAATAATATTTATACACTGAAACAAAAGGAAATATATATATACCGTCGAGGTGTAGGCGGTGACAACCCGCCGCCCGCACTAGCTAGGGGCGGTTTATGAGCCATACGCTTGGGAGGAAGGGGCGGCGGACTGACGCTGTGTCGGGGGCTGCCGGTGCTCGCCGTGGCGTCTAGAGGTTTGCCTTGACTGGACGAGCCATGAGCTGGTTTGCATGAAACTTCCTCCCCTGAAACAAATCTTGATACCATTTATTTTTTACTGTTCAACAAACAGTCAACTGTAAACTGAGCAGCAAAGGACACTGAATAGAGGCAGGATAAGCACAGAAATCGTGAGTTTTTTAAGATTTTCACCGTTCCCCGATTTTATACGTTACCAGAATCACCAACGTTATTGTAAACTCATGCATGCTTTGTTTAGTTTCCATCAAAACAGTTATGCAAGTCCATATCAATCGTTTCACCTGTTTCACATTTTGACCCTAACGAGAAATTAGATCTATAATATATATATATATTACATACAATAGTCCAGTGTCAAAACATAGTCCATTGTCAAAATAAACTAATTAGTCAATTAGTATAAATAATTTTATAGAGTTCGACACAAAAAACATTACAAAGTACTATATACTGGGTTTTTTTTTTCGCTGGCAAATTTTCGCCATTTTGCGAAAAGCTTGAAATTTTTTTCGCAAAATCAATTTTTTTTCGCAGACTTACTTTTGTTACTTAACACAGTAGACTTTACATTTAAATGTTAATAAAACATTATTCCGCCTATACAGGATTAAGACTGACATAGTTTTCACCATTTTTGGCCAAAAAGCAACGATTTCGACATTTTTATTAAAATTTATGTTGCCGTCCTGAGAATTTTGTGTAATTTTTCACAATTTCCACAATCGATGCTCAGCCGTAAAGCAATTTCATTCGACCCGGCGACGGCCAAGGACCAAGTTAGGCCTGAAAATGCTAACATTTTGAATTGTTACTTAATTATGTCACCTCCGACTCCTGTCTATTAGTGTTACATGCAGTCGGTGATAAGACATGGAAGGAAATGTGTCCCATTTACAGTCAGTAGAAACATCAAGTCACAAAGTGGCACGAGTCCGGGCTTGGGGAATCAAAAGTCAGAGAAATTTTCAATTTTTAGGGCAAATTTGGTCAATTGGGGACGTATCGGAAATGTTTTCCGACTAAACCACAAAAATCAGCACATAGACCTTACGAGATCATCTCCACTGCGTCAAAATTTTTTCGCAATTTTGCGAAAAGGTTTGAAAATTTTTCGCAATCAGCAATTTTTTTTCGCAATTGCGAACGTTTTTGCGAAAAAAAAAAACCCAGACTATATATTATAAATTATACAAAAAAATCAACCTAAAGCTTTTGGTCGCTGTAATTCCTCTTGCTGCTTGGAGAGAGGGGCAGGGGAAGCTGCCTGAGCGGCCGAAGCCATGGGGAGAGCAGGCGGTGGTCGATTGAGCAAATGGCAGTCAAATGCCGTTTGGCTGAGCCTGACCCGGCGCGGGTCTGTCTAGATTTCCCAAACGCGTCTCGCGGTCAGAACGTCGTGTCAAATCATTTCATTCGTGTCATTTCGGCTGACACTAAGTATTACAGGATCAGATAGACGACAGGTATATAGATTGTAGCAGTGGGCAAAGATCATACGAAATACAGTTAGGCTGCAAAGAAAAATATTATGTAGAACCATTTGTTCAAAACTAGTTCAAAACGCTGACAATTTGGAGGCTGCAATGAAAAATATTATATAGAACCATTTGTTCAAAACTAGTTCAAAACGCTGACAATTTGGGACTATATAGCTATACACGTGCGCATTTTGTTCAAAACCAGTTCAAAAGTTTTTGAAGTAGTTTTGAACAAATTCAGCAGCCAACGTATATACAGATTTTAGACTCGTTTTGAACATTCAAAATGGAATCAAAATTAGTTTAAAATGTTTTAGCCTACATATGAACAATTTTGACTAATTTTTAGCTGCTGCATTAGTGTTCTATATATTATGTTTCATCCACAATGGTATATAAGGGCCAATATTAAATTAGCAAAAACCTCCAAAGCCTACGGTCCTGACTCCTGATCAGTACTGCAAGATTCACGTTAAGCACCTGGGGCCCAAGGGTGTTGCATATCTCACAACAGGGTTGGTTTTTTCCCCGGAAAAAATTATGGCCGGAAAAAAACCGGTTTTTTTCAGGTTTTTTTTCCAGTTTTTTCCGAGTTTTTCCGATGTCTAAAGATGACGGTAAATTACTTTTGGACTGTAATTTTGCTTTTTCCGTTCAACATCATCCGTTCAACAGCAACTTCATTATTATTCGCTGGCGATTTGTAAATGTATATTTTGCTTTGTCTGCACTAGATAAATGCGAGAACAACCATATTAGCCACGTTTTTTATTTTAAGGTAGCGCTCAGCGAAACCTCAGCCGATTTTGACCATCCTGGTATCGATCAAAAGATCATTCAAAAAGCAAAACGTGAGAGGTCTTCTATATTTATTTCCATTTTTGATTTAGCAAACAATCGATTTTTCAAAAGTTATATGTGTTTGAGCAGCTACAAAAAGTGCTGCGACAAAAAATTTAAAATTTAAAAACTTTCACGTCTGCCTTTATATTCTTTCTTTCATTGTGCAAAATTTCAACTCGATCGCAATCGGCAGCTGGGACCCAGGTCTACAAAAATACTCAATTCTGCTAAGCACAAAGGTGAGGTTTGCCCACACATTTCAGAAAATAAGACTTTTCCTATTAACGTAGCTTTAGTTACAGCAAGGCTCATCACATAAACATACAAATTTAAAAATTACAAAACTAAGCCTAAGCCTCCGCCTAAGCCCAAACTAAGCTTGTTATTAACTCTGGGACTAAGCCTAAGCCTAACCCTAAATCCAAACTTGAGCCGATATTAGAGTGATTTCCAAAACACACACGCACACTCACACATGTGGAGCCTTGCTGCAGGCGCGGATCCAGAAATTTCCAATGGGGAGGCCCTACCTCCGGTGACGACCGGGGGGGGGGGTAGCGTAGCGAGCGATCAATCTCATGTAAAAATTTTTCAGGCCACTATTTTAAGAGTGCTGAAATGTTACCGAGATATTCCCGCGGGTGCCTGGGGACGGTAGCCCAAAGAAGCCAGATCTTTAGAATTTTGAACTACAATTCGCATTGAAAATGTAAATTTAAGCAACACTTGTCGAGAAACGAGTGCATGTGCGGAGGTCTGGGGGCGGCAGGCCCCAGTAGAAGCTATTTTTTTAGAATTTTGATTTTACAATTTTTTGTAATGGATTAGAATGCACTTTTTGCACATTTTAGAATGCGCATTTTAAACAAACGCCTTACAAACGCAAGATCATAAACAAACGCCTTACAAACGCAAGATCACTAGACCACACGGTTGCAACAACTGGAGACGTATATATATATATATCATAAATTTTTTCCGACAAAATTTAAAACAAAAGAAATGGTAACGTGATATCAGACAGTGTATTACACAAGTATATAAATATAGCGTGATATTCTCGTGTAGAGATACGTCGGCCTTGACAGTTGACGAAAGATAATAACAGTGAATAGTTAAGCCACAGAGTTGCAGGGGTATGATGGGGCATGGGGGCGACAGCCCCCAGAAAAAATTGGGGAAAATTTATGATTTTTAAGCCAAATTTGGTCAATTCCAGAGGTTTCAGAAAATTTTTTCGGCCGGACCATAAAAACCAAAATTCCCTCCCAACCGGGGGCGCACCCAGAAATTTGCAAAGAGGGGGTTCAGCCAAAACTTTTATACCACGGTTGCGGGGCTCTGGGGACGGGAGCCCCCAGAAGCTAGACTTGACTTGAGGCACGAGAGCAGGACGTCGTTGCCGAACATCCGCTGTGGCCTGCCCCATTATGATTTGTCGCCATTGATCCCTGTCCGCTGCTAGAGCTAGAGCTTTTTTAGAATTTTAAAATTAAACTTTTCATTAAAAATGAAAATTTAAGCAACAGTTGGCGACAAGGTTTTTTTTGCGGACCATAGTGCGGACATCCGCAATTTTTTCGAGTCGTCCGCAATTTTTTTCAGCCGTCCGCAATGCGTCCGCATCCCGAAATTGCTCGAAAGGAAAATTTTTCCCTGTGATCCCCCTTGGGTGGGTTTTATGTCACTCCCGGAAAAATTTTCTGGCAGTCCCCAAATGACCAAATTTACACTAAAATTTCAAAAAATTTTCTTGCAATGTCACTAACACACTAAACACACAACAATTCCGATACGCCTCCAATTGAGCCAATTTGGGGTAAAAAAATCAAAAAGTCCCGAATTTTTTCCTGGGGGCTGCCGCCACCAGACCCCTGCAACTCTGTAATTTAATTCTGTGTTTTCATCATTCATCAAAGCCGCCTATGCGTGTCAATGCGAGTACATTAGGCTGCATTTACTATATATACTCTGTCAGATGTGATCAATTGTCTTAATTTTCTTGTCGGAAAAAATTCTGATACGTCTCGAGTTGAACAAATTCGGTCTAAAATTTGAAAAAATCTCCATTTTTTTCTGGGGGCTGCCGCCCCCAGACCTCTGCAAGCTTGTGGTTTAGTAATCTTGCGTTTGTAAGGCGTTTTATGAGTGATAAAATTGGTAAAAAGTGCATTTTATAGGCATAGCCCATTACAAAAAATCGAAAAGTCATCCCCCCGAAATTTTATGAAGTGGTGCATATATAAAGACTAAAGAGGATTCCTTATATATATACATATATTATATACTAGGGATGTCGCGGATGTAACTTTTTTGACATCCGCGGATGCGGATGTTGACTTCTGACATCCGCGCGGATGCGGATGCGGATGCGGATCTTTTTAGAATACGTTCTAAACAGGTTATGAGCCGAATTTTTGAAAAATTTTTCACCAAAAAATACATAATATACTAAAAATAGCAAGTATGAATGCAAGTATTAAGGAATGAGACTTACATAAAACAGTTTGTATTGAAGTTGTGCATTCATTATATATACATATTTTCTAAGCCATGCACCGTCATCAACAGTTTGTTTAAAATGCTATTGGTTAACTTTATGCCAACTCAAAGGCTATCGGCGTGACCCTCTGGCAACTTGATGCTTTTGGTTTTGGTTGGTGTATAATCACTATACGTACTCTGTCTATTCTTTCTAGTCTATTGATAATATTGTTTTGACAATTATTGCTTTACAAGTTTGTAGATCAGTCTCTCTCAAACATGCGAAACTTAGTTCGAATATGCCCGCAATATCAAATATTCGTGAAGCCTACTTTAGAACAGAGCGATTTGCAACCAACAATGAGGTGAAAAAGCCTAGAATAAAGTTTCATCCATCGTTTTAAAAGAGCAAAATATTGGTATATACATGCACAAAAATCAAAATTGTCGTCTGATTTTCTACATTTTTAGTAAAGTTTGCCGAATCTGCAACATCCGCACATCCGCATTAAATTTTTTGCGGATGCGGATGCGGATGTCAAAAAGTTGCGGATCATCCGCGGATGCGGATGCGGATGCGGATATCCGCGACATCCCTATTATATACTATATAGAAATATATAATGCATAATTTTTTCGACTGTCCGCAGAAACTTTTATCCGTCCGCAAAAAAATTTGGCCGTTCGCAAATAATCCGCAGTTCGGATTTTCAAAAAAAACCCTGGTTGGCGAGAAACCAGAGTGACTGGGGGGGTCTGGGGGCGGTAGCCACCAGAAAAAAATTGGGGAAATATTTGATTTTTATGGCAAATTTGGTCAATTGGAGACGTATATATCAGAAATTTTTTCCGGCCGGACCATAAACACCTAAGGGAGGACCCTTGTGTCAACTTTCAGTCGGAAAAAATTTCGGGGGGAATTAGCCGGGGGGGGGGGGAATTAATTTGAGATTTTTTGACTTTTGAAAATAGAATTTGTCAAACCCGCTAAAACCAAAGGGGAGACCCTTGTTGAATTTTTATTATGAGTTGGCCAAAAGGGGAGGTTCAGACACCCTTAAACCCCCCCCCCCCCCCCCCCTAAGTACGCCCTTGCCCCACCCCCTCCCTGGGCCCCGTTGCACAAAACACTGATAACTGATAATTATCAGTTATCAGTTATCAGTTACCAATTATCAGTGTTGCACAAAATTTAGTATTTACTGATAATTATAATTTATCAGTTATCAGTAAAATTTCCGCAATTTATCAGTGAATTATCAGCATACATTAACACGGGGGTCGAATCTGGGGGGGTTCTGTACCAATATTTCGACTGCTCTTGTACCTGAACCGAACGTGAGTGAACTAAAATAATGGTAAGTAAAACATCTCTGAAAAAATATTACCCACAGGAACTTACATTGATACATGCTCCTGCTAGTTTTGTAAATCAGTATAGCAAAGAGTGGCGTACTCAGAAAAAAATTTCGGGGTGAATGACTTTTCGATTTTTGTAATGGGTTAAAATGCACTTTTTTAAGCAATTCTAACACTCATAAAAAGCCTTACGAACGCAAGATTACTAAATCACAAGGTTTCAGGGATCTGGGGGCGGTAGCCCCCAGAAAAAAATTGGCGATTTTTCCAATTTTTAGACCGATTTTGGTCGACTGGAGAGTGGAGACGTATCAGAAATCTTTTCCGACGAAATTTAAAACAAAAGATGGGAGCGTCATATCAGACGGAGCGTTTATTCCACAAGTTATGCACATGCAGCATAATGTACCTACTTGTGTATACAATATACATGCATAGGCTTTGATGAAAGACAATATCAAGGAATAGTAAGCCACAGAGTCGCAGGGGTCTGGGGGCGGCAGCCCCTCGAAAAAAATCTGGAAAATTTTTGATTTTTCAGGCCAAATTTAGTCAATTGGAAACGTATCAGAAAATTTTTCCGACCAGACCATAAAAACGAAAGGGGCGACCCTTGTGTAAAAATTACTGGGAAAAAATTTCGGGTGGGGGGAATTCCCCCTTTTCATTCATTCATTGTATGCTTTCATAAAAGATAACAGTGATAACACTAAAAGAGCGAAAAAACAGTTTCTCTGCCACGTAGGGATGGAAGTCTCGGTTTTTTTTCCGAGACCGAAACCGAGACTACCGAGACCGCCAAAACCGAGACTTTGGGTCATTTTTTGCCATTTTTTTGCCTATTCATTTGATGACTTTTGACAAGTTTTTAGGTAAAATTAAGACCATAGTCAGACACTTTATGTATATATCACTAACGGCAAGATAACGACAATTTTGGTTACATTTTTGGTTCTTTGCCTCTATTATGTCTGACCATGTATTCTTGAATATTGTGAAATTTTCTGTCTCAAATTAGACGCAATTTGTCCTTGTTCTCGCCAGAAAATAGCAATTTTTAACACTGTTTGGTTCGAATTAAGTTAAAAATCGCTCCGATTTTATTGTAATTACCAATGTCTTGGGCTTAAAAATTAATTATATTTGCGTGCGGTGACGCTCTTTCATTGCCTTTGAGTGGGGCCCCCTCAATCCCCTGGGACTAAATTTTAGTTGGGAGTAGAGTGTTCCCTTCTCATCTCCTGAACTATATACATGTGTCACGACATGGTTCTGAGTAGTGCGTTGGGTTGTATCCACAGAACTTGTATATACTTTCACAGATTTTTGTTTTTGATTTTTGCTACACCCATACTATATAATTGGAATTTACAGTTAACTATGTGAAGCCACCAATTGGCATAAGAAAGTTGACCAGCAAAACACTACAAAGAATTAAATAATGTCACACATACAGACTGGAAAGATAGTATGAATTAACAAACCTAATCACAAACATACATTTTAATGTGTATACTGTGGGTCAAGGTTCGGCTGGGGGGGGGGAAATTATTTTTGCCCATAAATCGCTTCCTACCCCATCTTTTAATAAAAATATAGAACCCCCATCGTCAGCCAAGCCCCCAATCTGATCTCTAGCCCCCAAAATAGCTGTCGCCCCTTTTAATAAAAATCTAGGTTGAAATTATTGGTGTTAAAACCCTTGGGGGTGGAATAAGTCGGAAAAACGGCATTTTTTCGACTAATGATCCGGAGTCCCCCTGTATCCCCCAAACCCAGGGGGGGTCAAAATTGAACGCTCCTTCGAATAGGCTAGGTTAGAAGTTTGTAGGATGTAAGCTTTAGCTGGAAATCAAACCATACATGGGCAAGGTGGCTAAAATGAACCCGGGAAAACTAACAATTTCTTGCGCGGTCCCTTCACCCCAGGCGAAAGGGTCCATTGTAAAATGTAGTTAGTAGTCATTTAATCTAAATAAATTCACTGTCTGTGGCCCACCCAGAAACAGTTTCAGGGGGAACGACTTGGTGAGTTTTTGTGATCGGTTAAAATGCACTTTTTAGTAATTTTAACATTTACATTGAATAAATTCACATTCGCAACCCAAGATCATTGAGTCACAGGCTGCGGCTGCGGCTGCGGCTTCCCCCAGAAAAAGTGGAAATTTTTTCAATTTTTAGGCCGAATTTGGTTAACTGGAGACGTATATATCAAAATTTTTTCCGAAAGTAAAAACTAAAGATGGGATATGGGAACGTCACATCTGACAGTATATAGCAGGCCGGGAAAAAACCCACATTTTCATATTTCGTCATGTAGCTCATAGACTGTACGTTTTCACGGGAAACCAAAAAAATCTGTCGTAGGCCTAACCTTGCTCTAAACGCTGGGACCGGTTTCATTTCGCTATCTCTTACCGTTTTTTGACGGGAAGCCAAAAACTTGCCGGGGAAAAAAACCCCATTTGGGGGAAAAAACCCATGTGGGGAAAAAACCCACCCCATAAATCACCCGAAGAGTGTGTTAGCGGTAGTTTTTCAACGCTATGGCACGTATTAGGAGTAGTAGAGGCCACTGATACCAAAACAATACGCAGATTTGCTATGGGGCCTCAGGGACACAAGTTTGAAAACTGCCCTTCGCAGCCCATTGTAAAATTTTGAATTTTCAAATTTGAAAACAAAACACCGTAATTTCGCCTGAAAACGTTGAAAACAACTAAAGAGTTGTGATAAAGCTTCAAATGCATGCAAAATTTGCACTTTATGGCTACTTTCTACGCCATCGACCCTCAGTGGGGAGTACCGTAAGATGGTGTGACAGGTCGCGTCGGCCATATTTTAATTTTTTCGGTTATTTGGCATTTAAACAAGAGAAATTAACAGGTTATAATTAAAAACATACAAAAAACTGGCAATAGTACCAGAGAATAGTACTTTCCGCTGCAAAGGGACCACAAAATGACTACTAAGTCCAACTATTAGGCCCGTATTCCAGAATTCGATCAAGAAAGTGTCAGTTTGCGCATTTGTGTTGATAATAAACGTCTTTTTTGTACCATGAGTCCTTTAGGGTAGCTACTAGGTTTTTCGACATCACCAGACCATTTTCAAAAAGTTGGTTTTTCCCCCACATGGGTTTTTTTTTACCCCGTCTAATTTCGGTCGGGCCCCCCCCCCCCCCCCCCTCGTACGAAAGAAGGAGGGACCTGCCACTGCGGCAATTTTCAGACCTGTACCACGTACCCAAGTTCCGGAACTGGGGTGGGTTTTTTTCCCAAAAAATGGGGTGGGTATTTTTCCCGCCTGCTATATTCCACAAGTAAATCACAGGAAAATTATTCCCAGAAAAACCCTAGAAGTTTCTAGACCCAATCTAGAAATTTCTAGGGTTTTTCTAGGGTTTTCCTAGATGCTAGAAAATTCCTAGATAATTTTTTTCTGGTGTTTTTCTAGGATTTTTCTAGTGTTTTTCCAGGACTTTTTTAGGATTTTTCTAGCATATGCCTAGATGTTTCTAGGGTTTATCTAGATTTTTTCTGGGGTTTTTCTAGGATTTTTCTAGGATTTTTCTAGGGTTTTTCTAGGATTTTTCTAGGGTTTTTCTAGGATTTTTCTAGGGTTTTTCCTGCTGCGCCACAGCGCAGCAGGCTTCTTTAGA